>PYXC01002328.1:455000-462500 GCA_015244755.2 Tenualosa ilisha | reverse complement strand
ACACACGGTCATGCACAGCCATGCCATCATATACACGCACATCACCATGGACAAAAACATATGCACATACACAACATCTCTCTCTCTCACACACACACAAAGCAAACACACACACACACACACACACACACACACACACACACACACACACATACAGTTTCAGTGTCTCGGTGATGTGATCCTCTCCTTTCCTGTCTGTTTGTGGGTTGGTGTGGGGCAGCGCAGTAGGAGATGCGTTCTTCTGGCGTACCGGAGCAAAGAGTTTCCACACACACACCCATACACACACACACACACACACACATACACACAAACGCACACACACACACACACACACACACAAAGGCACATTTCTGAGAATGTGCTGTTTCAAGGTAGTGTTTAAATTTTCCCTCGGGATCCCTGGTGAAAGACAGACAGGAAGAGGTAGGTAGGGAGGGAGGGAAGAGAGGAATGAGGGATGGAGAGAGAGAGAGAGAGAGAGAGAGAGAGAGAGAGAGATTTAGTCAGCTAAAATGGCCCATTACTGACACTCCATTTTCTTCTTTTGCACTTTATTTTACAGGATCTGCACCACAGGACAGGCTGTGGAGAGTCTAAGATTCTGTTTCATGCACTTTCTTTCTCTGTCTCCCCCAACACACACACACACACACACACACACACACACATCTCCTCCTCCTTCTCTAACCTCAGCATGGCTCCATCTGCCCTGGAGCTGCACAGCCATGTGAAACATCCTTATGATGTCCTCAAACCCATCAAATGCCACCCTTCATGCTCGAAGCAGACCCCATCAGCCAGTGGTGTGTGTGCACATGCGTATGGACACAGCAGACAAAATGTAGTGTGTGTGTGTATGTGTGTTTGTGTGTGTGTGTGTACATTTGTGCCTCTGTTTTACAGACTAGTTATTGTGCAATGTGTGTGTGTGTGTGTGTGTGTGTGTGTGTGCGAGTGTATGTGTGCCCATGTGCCTTTGTGTTGTAGTTATGTGCAGCCACTGGTCCGAGTAGCTGTTGGAGAAGTGTGTTACTGACTAGTTATTTTGTGCAGTGTGTGCGTGTGTGTGTGTGTGTGCGCACATGTGTGTCTCTGTGTTGTATTTATGTGCAGCTACTGGTCCGAATAGCTGTTGAGCTGTTGGAGAAATGTGTGTGTGTGTGTGTGTGTGTGTGTGTGTGTTGCAGACTAGTTATTGTGCAAATGACACGGATGGAAGTGTTGGGAGTGTTTATAATGCAAATGGAGATTGGGAGTTTGCATATTTCTTTGGGCTGGGTGTCAGTCCTGTGTGTTTGTGTATGTATGTGTGTGTGTGTGTGTGTGTGTGAGAGAGAGAACTCCCACCGGGGGGAGATGAGGAGGAGTCGTGGAGATGAGGATTATACCACAGAGCTGTTAAGAAAGCTTGTCAGCACTACACGCATTCTCTCTCCGTTTCACACACACACACACACACACACTCTACACACTCTAGGCTTTCATCTCTGTGTTTGAGTAGAATTTGTTAGAATGAATTGCTAGTCAGTGAAATATGTGTGAGAGTGCTGAAGTATGATGACAAGAACTGCTCTGCTTTTCCTCTCTCCTCCTGTGACATTCACATGCGCTCCCTCAGGGGCTCAGAGTGGCATAGATATACATGCCTTCTCCTGAGGAGTCAAGGAGACAGTCCTGACAATCGAAAAGGACTTCAACACGTTTTCAAATGATTTCAGGTCTGAAGAATGATTGGTGCTTAATGGCAGTCGGTCTGTACCCATGACACAGCTCTTCCTCTCTGACTGGACCTGATATTCACTGAATGATTTTGCAGTGCTGGCCTCTAGTTCTACATCTGTTCTGTCTCACTGCTCATTTCAAAGATTGGATCTCTATGTTGGGTACTGAGGAGAAGCGCTGGCACGTTGGTCGGTAGCTGGCCGCAGTCCTGGGATGTCAACAGCGGAGATGACATGAGAGCGGTGTTTGTTGTCACCCCTGTAAGGATAAGGGGGGAATATGAGCTCAGGGTTAGCAGTGAAATAGAGGAGATGGGAGGAGGGAAGCTTTGCGATGCCGTGACGTATAACAGAGTGGACAGGTAAGGAGGGAGGATTCTCCGACAAGCAGAAGTGGGTTGAGCAATAGCTGTCAATCACTCCTGTGTGCTCCTCCCAAACTGTGTTTGGGATGTACATTATACGTTCTTGTATGCTACAGATGAATGGATGTGTTCAGTGTCTCACACAGAAACCAGACAAGTGAGATGTGAAATATTTAGTTAATATAGTTTAATATAGTTACCCAGACCACGTATCTGCCAGACTTATTTTCCAGACTACTTATTAGACTACTTAGTAGGATATTCCTCTCATCAGTAAACCCTTCCACTGATATCAGAAAGCCGATTCCCTTGACTCTTCTCCTCAGCAGTTCTGCAGCATTCACTGGGTCCTGGTCTGACCCCGAGGCGGGTGTTTTTTTAGCTGGTGCTGAGCGAGTCTCTCTCTGAGTGTTTCTGTGGCCTAGTTCCCTCAGCCCACTCACTCTCCTGTCTGCTGCCCCCCACCCACACAACACTGCATTAGCTGCCCCCCACCCACACAACACTCGAGCACTCGGGCACCCCAGAACAGCTCAGCACTAAGAGCCAAAACGGGCACCCCAGAACAGTTCAATACTAACAGGCACCCCAGAACAGCTCAGCACTAAGAGCCAAAACGGGCATCCTAGAACAGCTCGGCACCAACGGCACCCCAGAACAGCTCAATACTAACAGGCACCCCAGAACAGCTCAGCACTAAGAGCCAAAACCGGTATCCTAGAACAGCTCGGCACCAACGGCACCCCAGAACAGCTCAGCACTAACAGGCTCCCCAGAACAGCTCGGCACCAACGGCACCCCAGAACAGCTCAGCACTAACGGGCACCCCAGAACAGTTCAGCACTAACGTGCACCCCAGAACAGTTCGGGACTAACAGGCACCCCAGAACAGCTCGACACTAAGAGCCAAAACGGGCACCCCAGAACAGCTCAGCACTAACAGGCTCCCCAGCCAAAGCTGTGCTGGCCCGGACACTAAGTGTGTCAGTTACATAAGGAGCAGAACACAAGCACATGAGGGGTCGCCGAGGTGAGGGATTGCAAACCAAAACACACACGCACACACACACGCTCTCTGTCTATCTCTCTCTCTCTCTCACTCACACACACACACACTTGTCAAGGGTTCTGCAGTGTTTGGAGACTCTTTGTTTTCCCGCCCATTTATTTGGTTGTTGAGTTGCTCCGCTGGCTTCCTTCTTCCTTGTTGCAGGCTATAGCAAGAGCCTCCACTGTGTATTATAGGATGTGTGTGCGTGTGCGTGTGCGTGTGCGTGTGCGTGTGCGTGTGCGTGTGCGTGTGTGGGTATGGGTATGGGTGGGTGAGCGTGTGCCTATGCATTTGCGTGCTTGCGTGTGTGTGTGCGTGTGTGTGTGTGTGTGTGTGTGTGTGTGTGTTGGAGGGGATATGAGTTTGTCAAAATGAGCACTGACCTAGTTTTGCTGCAGCCGCCAGCCTGTCCGTTTTCTTTCTGTGCGGTTCAGACTTGTTTGTTGTAATGCGCATAGAGGATGTGTGCTGAGCCACAACATCTCTGCATGCTACGCTAATCAAACACTGTCTGCCCAGCTTTAAGCCCAGCACAGGCTACAGCACTGGCTGCATACTGCATACTACTGCCACTGGGAATGAGACTGCATACTACATACTGCTGCCACTGAACGAGTCTGCATACTTCATATTACTGACACTGTGGATGAGGCTGCATACTTTATACTGCATATTGTTGCCATTGCATACTGCTGCCACTGTGAAGGAAGCTGCATTCTGCATACTTCTGCCACTCTGAATGGGGCTGCATAGTACATACTGCTGCCACTCTGAATGAGGGTGCATACTGCATACTTCTGCCACTCTGAAGGAGGCTGCCTACTGGTGCGACTAAATGAGGATCTGTGGGTGAAGAGTTGTCTTATGGATAGATGTGAAGAGATGGATTGATAAAAGACTGACAGAACACAAAATGCCTCAGGCATACTAATTGTTCAGTCTGTATGGCATCAGTTGCTGTGGTGGGAATGGCTGTTGGTAGCTGCAGAGGCATCACTAGCTATTTAGAACATTTGGTGAACAGAAGTTAGAGTCCTTTTATAGGTGGAGGTTCAGGGGGTTTCTCATCTGAGAAATTCAGAAAATCGGGCTGATGAAGATGCAGTTTTAACAGAGTTTGAGAATGAAAGGAAAGGCCAATCGTCATTACACTGCAGTGTGACGTGACGTGACGTGATGTGACGTGAAGCTCTACGCATAGAGAAGAAAGAATACCGACGGTGAATTTGCAACATTTTGCAGCAAATGACTCTAAATCTGCCCATGTATGGTCACATCAGAATGTCTTGCAGTTTTCACCGGCTACAATGTTGCATTTGTCACTGGTAATGCAACCACACAAAAGTCTCCTCTACTGGGCTATTTTCATAATAATAATAATAATAATAATAATAACTACAACAACAATAACAACAGCAATAATAATAATAGTTATGGTTATTGTTATTATTAATATATATATATATATATATATATATATATATATATATATATATATATATTAATAATAACAATAACCATAACTATTATTATTATTGCTGTTGTTATTGTTGTATATATATATATATATATATATATATATATATAACATATATATTGTATTTATTTATTTATTTATTTATTAGGCCACAGCGGTCCGGGGCCATTCCCAGAAGAGCCGTGGCTATAGCCCCGAATGCCCAGGTCTAACAACGTGCCTGGTGCTGGGATGAGGGCACATGATGAGGGCACATGATGAGGGCACATGATGAGGGCACATGATGAGGGCACATGATGAGGGCACATGATGAGGGCTCTACTGCTAATGGAGCTGATGGGAGATGAGGGCTACTAGTGCTGGGTTGGAGGTAGGGAGAGTTAGAGGGAATTTGCCAAGCAGGCATACATGAGCTGAAGGCCCAGTAAAGAGAGTTTGAATCAACTTCACAACGTAACTGTGGTGAGTGACAGCTGTCAATCATCCCTATGGACTACCAGGCTTTGTATCCTGCCCTGCCCTGCCCCTGATCCAGTTCAGTCCTGGCTTTGATCTGGGCCTTATCTGGCCCAGTTCTGGTTTACATCTTGGCATCTGTCAATCTAGTCCTCCATACGTTCCGGATGATTCATGTTGACTCAGTCTGCTTTGCTTCCCTCACAGCCTTCTGTCAACAGGTCATCAGCGGAAATGGTTCATCACCGTGGAAACGGGGTCATATCGGGTATGGGTTGTTGCTGTGGCTTGCTGTGGGCCCATGTGCCTCTGTGTGTGTGCATGTCAGCCTAATGCCACATCTCCCAGATTACTATGATTAAGTGAAAGGCTTTGCACTTTTTAACACATCAATCTTCTTACAGAGCAGCCAATTACATCAATACTGTGGGATTTAACAAAGCCCCTTCACTCCTTCACGCTCTTCAACAGAGCTCAGAGCCCTCTCTCTCTCTCTCTCTCTCTCTCTCTCGTTTTCTCTCCCACTTGCTGAAGGGTGAGTCATCTCATTCAGAGTTAAGCACAAGTTCAAAGAAAGTAGGACAAGTAAAATCAGCATGATGATGAAATTTGAACTCCAACCGCTGAAACTGTGTGAATGTGCTTGAAGATAACCACAAGCTTATGAAGGTTCATGCTTTTCATGACCTATTACACATGCAAACTCCTCAACTTTAGATGAAGAAGAGGTCACATACAGGTTGTTTCTTTTGTGGTAGAAGAAAGAGGACAAGGAACACCAAATCCAACTACATAAAACAGCACCAAAATAATTGGGACATGAAACATCTGCTGATTCCTTTGGATGCACAGTAAACACATTGCTCTTGAAAACAAGGTTTGAAAAAATGGTTTACATTAAACCAAATGTCCATGTCCACTCTAACAGGGCAGTCATTGGCTGTGTACAAACTGGTGGGAGACAAATCTGATGCTCCTATTGTGATGCACAGAGATCGGATGCTACTGTCGTGATGCACAGAGATCTGATGCTCCTGTTGTGATGCACAGAGATCGGATGCTACTGTCGTGATGCACAGAGATCTGATGCTCCTGTTGTGATGCACAGAGATCGGATGCTGCTGTTGTGATGCACAGAGATCGGATTCTCCTGATGCACAGAGATCTGATGCTACAGTTGTGATGCACAGAGATTGGATGCTACTGTTGTGATGCACAGAAATCAGATGCTATAGTTGTGATGCACAGAGATCTGATGCTCCTGATGCACAGAGATCAGATGCTACAGTTGTGATGCACAGAGATCGGATGCTACTGTTGTGATGCATAGAGATCAGATGTTACAGTTGTGATGCACAGAGATCGGATGCTACAGTTGTGATGCACAGAGATCGGATGCTACTGTTGTGATGCACAGAGATCAGATGCTCCTGATGCACAGAGATCTGATGCTACAGTTGTGATGCACAGAGATCTGATGCTACAGTTGTGATGCACAGAGATCAGATGCTATAGTTGTGATGCACAGAGATCAGATGCTACAGTTGTGATGCACAGACATGAGGTGCTACTGGTATTACAGCTGATGCTGCGTTTGTGGTCCACCTCCCCATTCTGATGATGCGACATGAAGTCAGTGAAGTCTTTTACGATATGATGCAATATGAAGTAAGTGAAGTATGTAAAGTAAGTGTAAAGTAAATAAGTGAGTAAGTAAAGTAAATGTGTTTGTAGAGCACTGATCACAGACCAAAAAAGTCTTTCACAAGTGCTTTTACAGTGCAAAGTGCTTTACTGTGCTGGAATAGTTAAATAATAATACTGAGATGCACACCCACTCACGGAAATATAAAAGAAAGAAAAAACACACCAAACACACAGTCCTGGCAGACAAAGAGGAGCACATAGACATGCCTGGTTGACCAAACACTTGGTTAAATAAATATCTTCAGTCTTCAGCTGCCTCCCGCAACACTGTATGGAACATTGAACATCCTATGGTTTGACCTCTACTGTACGTTTGCATGCAGTCCTCATGTTCTCACCGGCCTCGTGTTTGTGGAGGGGCTTTTTCCATGCAGCGCTCACGCTCTGTCCGCTTTATGTTTGGACTCCTGGAAGTGTTTACTTGAGCAGTGACATGCTGTTGTGTTGTTTAGTGTGTGTTTGCGCGCGTGTGTGTATATGCGCGCATGTGTGTTTGTCTGTCGGATAGACGGGGTGAAGCAGGTCAAGAGTGGAAAGTGTAGTAAGTTTGACAGTGATGAATGTCTGCTAGACTTGCTGATCACTCATTTGGGAAAGCTACTCTAACAAAACACACACACACACACACACACACACACACTCTCTTTGTCTCTCTTTCTCTCTTTCTCTCTCTCTTTCTCTCACACACATGCACGCAGATTGTATTGTGTTTACATTTCA
>PYXC01002328.1:435000-450000 GCA_015244755.2 Tenualosa ilisha | reverse complement strand
AATGGAAGCCTTTGGATTTGGATATCCACCACCCTCCTGATCCTCCTCTTTCTACTGCTCAGCTCTCTCTCTCTCTATCTATTTATCTATCTATCTATCTTTCTATCTATCTATCTGTCTATCTGCCTGTCTCTCTCTCTCTCTCTCTCTCTCTCTCAGTAAGAGCTGCTGCCAGCTGTTTAATTGTTCCTGGCCTCTTAGCCCAGTTCTCCCCTCTCCCTGTTGTCTTTCTGAACTGTACCGCAAAGTCACTCTCTAGACCACACACACACACACACACACACACACACGTACACACACACATACACACACACACGTGTACACACACACACACACACACACATGCGCACACACACACACACACACACACACACACACCTCTTTTAAAGAGACACGCTCAACACTCCATCCCCTGAATTTTGTGACTTAAACTTAATGGCTGATAAACATAGAGCAGAAGTGTGTGATGTCTTGGTTGGTTGATTGATTGATTGGTTGATTGGTTGATTGATTGATTGCTTCTGTGGCACTTTGCTCATCATGTTGGTCATCTCTCAGTGTTTGTGTGCTGGCTGGCATCAGTCTTCTTCTGACGTGTCTGTGCATGTGCGTGTGCGCACGCATGCGCGTGTGTGTGTGTGTGTGTGTGTCCGTTGTGTGTCTGTGGGTTACTGGGTCTGCAAGGTTCTGTGGTGTAGATTTTACCAGCTTTTTTCGTTTGTGTGAAGAGAGAGAAAGAGAGAGGGATTGAGTGAAAGAGAGGGGGACTGAGAGAAAGAGAGAGGGAGAGATGTGCCCGGCTGCTTCATATATTCTGTGTAGTGCGCTCTATGTTTTTCCACTGATGTATTTGTGGCATTTCATCATCAGTCAACACTGGCTCAGGCAGCATCTGGCTGCATCCAAACAGCTGCACTAATAAATTAGTGTGAATTTAATTGATTTGATTTGATTTGATTTGAGTTCATTCATCAGAAGAGTTCATTGAGGTACACGGGCATACTTTGGTTTGTTTGTAATTCTGACTAACAGCAGCAGAGCTCTCTGCTAAGCCGCTAACGTGAGGCACATCTGTGTGGCGGTAGGGATGTGACCCTCACGCTGCTGCTGTGTGGTTGATGCGATGCAGAGTCACACATGCAGAGCTATTCGTGGAATGGCGTGGAGTGTGTTTGGCCGTCAGGGAGTGGACCATCAAGTGAAGATGATTCGAAGTGAACCAGCACCACCACCACCCCCTAGAGCCATCTCATCTGGAGTGGAGCGTTCCACTGAGTTTATCTATGCATTGGCAGGAAGGAAATACGTCTGTCTGCATGTGTATGAATGATGAGTGAGTGAGTGTGTGTGTGTGAGTGAGTGAGCGAGTGTGAGTGTGAGTGCGTGTGAGCGAGTGTGTTTGTGTGTTTGTGTGTTTGTTTGTGTGTGTGTGTGTGTGTGTGTGTGTGTGTGTGTGTGTAGCCTCAGTCCACTGATCCTTAAATAGGGCTGGTGGTCCATGAGCATGACACCATGTGATTAGCTGGTGGCAAACACAGCTTGTGAAAATTAGACTGCACTTTCTCTCTCTCTCTCTCTCTCTCTCTCTCTCTCTCTCTCTCTCTCTCTCTCTCCGTCTCTCTTTCTGTTTGTCTGTCTCTGCCCCCCCTTCAAATATATCCCAAATGACTTGTATTGGCTGTATTGACTGTAACACTATACTGCACTATACTGTGGGAGAGTGTAATCAAAGCAGCTGAGCTCCAAGCTCAGTGTCATGATGCATGTATCATTTCTCCAGTGGAGGAGGAGCCATCCTGTGGCAGCGTCCTCAGGCTGACGAGAGCCAGTAATGGGTGCAAACCACACAGAGGCGTTCAGCCTTTCAGGAGCTCCACGTCCTGTGGAGGAATAGTAATGTAGTGGATTAGCATAATCCCCGTCAAACAAAACTGCTAAGACACCTGTCAGAGGATCTGAGATCTTTGTGTGTGTGTGTGTGTGTGTGTGTGTGTGTGCTCATCTGTGTCTCTGCATGTGTGCTGATGTATTTTTTCCTCTAAGTGAGTATTATTCTAAATACTTAAGATGTGTGTATTTTCTTTTCCTTTGTATCTTTCTCAGTATGTTTGTAGAACAAGTGTGAATTGATTGTAGTTTAAAAGAGAGCAGATTAAACAGTAAATGTGTGAATGTGATCGATGTGTAATCTATACCCTCACCCTGAGTTTGGCAATGATGATGATGATGGTGATGGTGATGGTGATGGTGATGGTGATGGTGATGGTGATGGTGATGGTGATGGTGATGATGATGGTGATGTTGATGGTGACGCACTGTTTATAATGTTCATGTAAAGCTACAAGAGGTTAGACACACACATATAGAGATGCAGTGTTGTTTCCTGTGTGTGTGTTCTTGTTAGGGTCCACAGCAACAAGGATTTAAGGGAAACCTATGGCGAACACCTGTGCGTTAAGTGTGTGTGTGTGTGTATGTGTGTGTGTGTGTGTGTGTGTATGTGTGTGTGTGTTGATGTCATAGCAGTGGCATGTGGTCACATTTGGCCATTGCAGCTCACAGTCACAATCTGGGGTTTGCTAAACGTCCACAGCTGTCCCCCATCAGACTTAAAAACAAATAAACATCTCCACATAGCAAGCTATTGCACACACACACACACACACACACACACACACACACACACACACACACACACACCATAAGACAGGGAATTTGTAGTTTTTGAACGGTGTGTGACAGTGTAGTACAGTATGAGTATTTAGCGTACATACTCTTGATCTGAAGAGAGACCATGATTTAGCCCTGGTTTCGCCAAATCTTGTCTCACTCTGTCTGTTGCCTGTGTGTCTGTGGGCTCCCCTGATGGCTGTGTAATATAACTCACCCCAGGCTAACTAAAGAGCTCAGGGCCAGGGCCCAACAGAGCTCTACGCCAGCGGGACACTCAGAGTTACTTAGACTGGGAAAAGAATTAGTGTGAGATTCTTCTTTGGTGACCACAGAGGCCATTCACACCAAGCAGAGCATACAGGTGCTGCTGGGCGTGTGTTTGAACTCCTGGCCTATAACTGTACTTAAAAAAGATGAATGCCTTGCCTTCTCACACATGCGTGCACCATGAACACACACACACACACACACACACACACACACACACACACACACAGAAATCATATTGTGCTGCTTAGACACAAGTAGAAAGAGACGCGAACAGAAACACACACACACACACACACACAGAAATCATATTGTGCTGCTTAGACACAAGTAGAAAGAGACGCGAACAGAAACACACACACACACACACACACACACACACACACACACACACACACACACACACACACACACACACACAGGCATACCATTGTGCCAGCCAAATGCAGCTGTTAGTGTTAACACAAGCATGCTACTGTATACCCTGTGTCTAATTACATTAAATGCTCGCACCAGACAATCATTATCTGTGAGCATTAACCCTGAGTTGACCAGGCTACACACACACACTTATCCATACACTCTCTCTCTCTCTCACACACACACACACACACACACACATACACACACACACATACATACACACACACACAGACCATGCGCAGGATGTGATCCCCAGACGTATCACACTGATCTGCAGCTGCTCCCTGGGTTGTTTGCAGGTTTTGCAGACTGTCACCATACAGATTCACATATTGCAGACGAGGCTTGCACCAAAGCTCATGTTAAACAGCCGCATCCTTTCTTAAAATGAGTGCATTGGAAGCTCTATGGGCATCAGATATACTGTCTGGGAAAATGGTCGCAGTGCCAAGTCCTTCTCACTGCATCCATAAGAGCAGGAAATGAAGAATCAGCAGTCAGGTCAGAGGAAAGAAAAGTGTTTTCCATAGTTTAAGTGAAACACTCCCTGTGTGCTCTGAGAGAGGATTGCGTGTGTGTGTGTGTGTGTGTGTTTGATCAGGTTCTTGGAATGCATACTGTGTGTCTGTATTATGATCAACCTGTGAGTGAAATGGTTTTTTTTTCTCTACAGAGCCTCAAATCTAAGCCATAACCGTGTCAGCTGGAGTCCGGACAAGTGCAGGATTAAGGCAAGAGCAGAGAGCAGGGCCTCCTGAGACTGTGTGGAATCTCACCTCAGCTTTCCAAAGCTCACGGGCTAGTCTTGACTCTCCATAGATACGGGATTAGCCCGTGTCTCTGCGGATCCGTGGCCCGTCTGCGTTGTCCTGACTGCCGGCCGAGCTCCTCGGGATGAGTGCAGGTGGGAATGTGCGGACTGTTTCCCACTCCGGCTCCGGAATCCCCCTTCCGCGCAGCATGGCCTCAGCCTCCCGTCTGGACCCCAAACACCTGAGCGCCGGCCTCCTCCTTGGCCAGGAGAGGGCGCCCTTCCAGACCTCCTCCTCCTCCTTCTCCACCCATGCCTCCTTCTCCTCCTCCACCTCCTCCCTGCCCTCCGTCTCCAGCTCACCCCCCTCCAGGGACAGGCTGAGAGGAGGCGTGCTCAAGGGCCCCCTCCTCCGTCAGCACCAGCACCAGCACCACAGAGGGGGGTATCTAGCAACCCCCGGGCCGCCAGCACCACCAGTCCGCAGCTCCTCCACCCTGGAGAAGACCTGGGGGTCACGCTCCGCCTACAGTAGCCCACAGGTGACTCCCATCTCCCTTTCCCACCAAAATCATGGCACTAGCGAATAGCAAGTGTGCGTTGGTACACAACTAGTCTAAATAGTGTAAATACAAAACTACAAGTCCATAGAAAACTACAAATCCATAATAAACTACAAATCAATTGAAAAGTACAAATCCATAATAAACTACATATCCATAATAAACTATAAATCCATCAGTCATTGTTTGGTAAATAGACCAATAGACCACTATCAACATTGTGTGTGTGTGTGTGTGTGTGTTTTGTGTGCTTGTGCATGTGAATGTGTCTTTGTGTCTGTGTGTGTGTGTGTGTGTGTGTGTGTGTGTGTGTGTGTGCGTTTGTGTACTTGTGCGTGTGCATGTATGTTTGTGTCTGCGTGTGTGTGTCTGTGTGCGTGGGTGTGTGCGTGCATGCATGCGTGTGTGTGTTTTTACACTAGACAGTGCTATTGTGGCTGTGATTTCCCCATGGCATTGCTACAGTATTGTGTATCCTGTGTCAGGTGCCCAAGCGTGAGATGCCCTCAGTGGCGCCCGTCTCCCGGGACACTCTGGACATCCGCAGGGGCTCGTTGCCCACCGACGCCTGGCGCGAGCTGAGCAGAAATGCCAACCGCAACCTACGGGCCGGGCACCCTCACTTCCGCAGCCTTGACAACGGGCCCGAGATGTCCCCAGCCCCGCGGAGCCTGACCGGTGACTTCCTGCCGGGCCGCACCAGTCGAGACGCGTACAGCCGGGCCAGGCCCAGCAATGGCAACCTGCTGTGGGTTGGAGGAACCCAGAGGGGCAGGAGGTTGGTGGAGGGGCCCAGGGAGGTGCAGGGGGGAACCCTGTCAGACCAGGAGCTGGGCACTGCCAATGCAGAGCTGGCTTCCGCCAGGGCCAGGAGGCAGAGCAACATGGTCACCAACATGGCGCCCGCCGGCAGGGAGTCTCCACGCATGGCCGCCGTCGCCCCCTTCAGGTTCAGGTGAGAGAACAGAAGCACTCTTGAGCGCACGCGCACACACACACACACACACACACACACACACACACACACACACACACACACACACAGAGAGAGAGAGTTCCAAACATTTCCTCTGTCATTTAACAATGACTGTCTCTATCATTCAGTGATGAATAGTTCTGTAGGGAAATGCACACCAAACCAGAGCCAAAACATATCATCCACACCATGTCAAACTAGTCCAGCCAAAAGCACACATTTCTAAACCAGATAAGAGAAGATTTATGGTGTCTGATTCCGCTTGTCATAGTAAGCATGCTTGTAACTATGTCATACTCTTTCTTTAGTTATTACTGTTATTATACCAATCTATTCATCTCTCATTCTGTCTGCCTGACTGTCATCCCTCTCTCCTCTCTCCTCTCTCCTCCATATATTCTCCCTCCCTCCATCTGTCTGTCTGTCTTTCTGTAATCCCGCTCTCCTTTCTCCTCCATCAGGCTGCAGGCTCAGGAGGACACTGACGGCTCTCTGGAGGACCTGAGTGACTGCTCCTCTGAGTCCATGGAGGTGTGCTGTGATGAGACAGGTGTGTGCAATACACTCGCAATCAACTGGCACTGCCAATCACATCTGCTCCTCAGAAAGACACTAATCAGAACACTGTAAACAACACATGCACACGCTTGCACACACACACACACACACACGCATGTGCACACACACACACACACATTCACACAACTCTGGAACAGATTTGTTCTAAGCTAAGCCTTGTCTATCCTCTACTCTGCTCCACTCACACATACACACTAAGTTTTCCTAGTGTTCCCTCAGAAACACACTCACCACACACACTGGGGCATGAGTCAACACAGCACCATGGTCTTAGCTCACCTAGTGGTGTCAAAGGTGAAATCACTATACTCGTGCAGACGAAGGGCATCTCGTCCAAAACGCTCGCGAGGGGAATAAAAAGTTGAAAAACTTGTTTTGTGGGAACTGCGCATGATTACAGTGTGCGTGTGATACTGTACCTTGGACCGGTCCACACAGACGTGTGTTTGAAGCTGAAGAAACCTCTCCGCAGCCTGGCCTTCCTGTTTCAGGGGCCTGAGATTTCCATCAGAGCCAGTGGCTGACAGCTCTCTCCGATGGATTGGTCTCTTTAAACTCTATCCGCTCATTTCCTCATTTCACATGCTCATTTTGGCCTCTCCTTCCACAGGCAAACCCTCTGAGCTCTATATTTTACAAGGCCAGGCTCCTTTGCCAAGGTCATTTAGAGAGACAACAGGCAATTGACCATCAGTGCCGTGGATTTGGAATATTTATAGGTCACAGACTTCTTTCCAGTGGCGCTGGCCAAAGTGGAGTTAAAACTCCTCATAGACTGTCTGCTGGCCCGGTTCAGGACTCTATAGACACACAAAAGCCATGCCTCATTCTCTCTCTCTCTCAAACACACACGCACACACACACACACACACACACACACACACACACACACACAGAGACAAATTCACATACATGGATGACATCCATAACAGAAGACTTGGGTCTCCAAATGGCCCAGATCTTGTGTAAACTGGACAGATCCAATAGCCAGTGGCCTCTTGAATGCCCAAATAAAACTCTCTCAGTGAATGTGGGTCTGGCTGTAGATGATAAATGCTAAGTTCATTTCACACTCCATGTTAACTAAGATGGGAAACCCTTTCCGTGGCCCTGAAACCAGAGCGATCAAGACAAGGGCTGGATACCACAGTAGCGTTATTGATGAAAAGAGTCTCTCTTATTTGTCTGTGCTTGAAGCCCAATGAAGCTTTAAAACTAGCTCTGGCAGTGTAACCTGGCGTAATACTAGTGAACTAGGTCCCTAAAAAGGCACACAAACCTACCTAAACACTCCCAGAGCCTTATTGACTCTGCTAGAACATGCTAATACTTGTTTGATGGCAGTGACATCAACAATGTCATGCTGTAAAGGTTTTCATTTATTTTGTAGTGTTTTCCTGCCCTGCACCCACAATTGCACACACAATGCATATCCTGGATGGCTGGTGGCAATAACACGTGTTTATCTGCCCTCACATGACTGCACGCCATCCAGATGCATTTAAATATGATATCAGAGCAGATTGCCTGATAAAAAGCATACCTCCTATAGTGGTGAACTGTAAAGGAGCATAGTGCTCCTTTAGTCCAGTCTAGACCTCTCATGTGTGTGTAAGGCCTTATTTAGTTGAGTTCTTTTGTGTGTGTATACCTGATTCATTCCAGTTCTCTTGTGTGTGTGTGTGTGTGTGTGTGTAAGTGTAAGGCCTTATCCAGATCTCTCATGTGTAAACAGGAAAGATGTGCAACTGTGCAGCTGCAGCCCTGTGCACACACACACAAACACCATGTGGGATGGACCTTTAAAAGGATCCCATTAATCCTTGTGTGTGCCCAGTTCACAGGTCTGTGTGAACCGTTGATGGTTATTTATGTGGGATTGTGCTTATTATTCACTACAGTGGAGCGTTTCACTTTGAATAAAGGGCTTTTGCATAGAGAAGTGAAGGATTTGTCACAGTGATGGCTCAAGTTTCATGGCCTTTTCCATAGACACACATGAGGTCTTCTATATCTTAAGATTTAGACTGTCTCTGTAAAGTCTCTCAGGAGCTTCTCTGTTGGGGCTAACGCTGGCTTTGGGAGAGTGGAAAAGTCTTCTTTTTCCCTCAGATAGATATAAACTTTGAGGCGATTTCCAAGCATGAAGTCACAATGTCAGATGTTTCAGTGTAATTCAGATATAGTCTGTCAGGCATCAGCCTTGATGGCAGATTGGTTCCAGGTCAGATCCATTTCAGTGGTAATCTATAGTAGACCTGATGACATCATCCCCCTTCTCCCGACCTCTGTACACTGAACAAAATGTGCCAGGCAACCTTTCTTATTCGAAACAAAATCACTTCCCATTATTGTACTGAGAAGCCCTTTAAGTACAAATGCCCTTTAAGTACAAAAACCCCTTTAAGTACAAGTTTTACTCATGTCATACATTACATGCACTGAACAGTAACTATTTGACATAGTGTGTTTGCTTACATATTCACATGTAGCTACACAATCTTGACCAGAATGTTGTGGTACTGCAACACTTTGTGTTTGAAAATGGCGTGGAAATCATGTGGTCATGAAGTCCCACTGAGAGCTGGAGCAGCACGGCTTCCCCAGGAGGAACTTCCAGAGAGACCCAGACAGGTGTTATGGCTGCGGTGCTGCCATGGGCTCGGCTCTGGAGATCTCTGTCCAGCAGCCACACTCTCTCTGTCTCTCTCTCTCTCTCTCTCTCTCTCTGTTTCACTCTCTCTGCTTCACTCTCTCTCTCTCTCCCCCTCTCTCTCCATCTCTGTGTCCCTGGCTCCTGTTGCCCTCAGCTGAGTCTGAGATCCTGAGATCCCCCCTTACAGTCCAGCATTTCCACTGATGTCTTTGGCTTAGCAAGGACTCCCACAGGCTCACACTGGGAAGAAAATATTCAGCATTACACCACTGACAGCTCCGCTTCTCCCAAATCCCATACCAGACACACACGCACACACGCACACACACACACACACACACACACACACACACACACACACACACACACACACACACACACACACACACACACACAGCCTTCCCCAACAGCCTGATAGTTCATCCTGGATGAAATTTCAGCATGTCTTTCTCTTTTTATTCATTTATTTTGCTCCTGAAGACATTCCCCTGTCAGCAGCTGCTGTTGTGCTCTTCTCTCTCTAACATGAATGGAGACGCGCCATCAAAGCCTGGTGTCTGTCACAGTTAGGATGAGAAACATGGCTCTCCGTTTTTGCACTTAGTCAGGGACTGTTTTTTACAATGTTGATGTTGAAGAGCTTGCTTCAAAGGGGACTATGTTGATACAGTCATCCACAGAGAGAGAACTCTCCGGAAGACGTGAAGGACCATTAGTGAATCAAATCTGGGCCCCATCCAAGCCACTGTTAGTTAATCAGCAGTAGTTTCTTTTCCCTCTGCTGTTGGCTAAGTCTAGCTCCACTGGGTGGCCTACATTCAGATGTCTTTAAATAAGGTGTCCCAGGGTTTACTGCTTTAGCCGCAGAGAATAATTAGCCAAACCTCCCGCTAGTTTCACACCAGACCCAGGCACAGCAGCAAAGCTACCTGCAAAGCTCGTTGTGAAGTCAGAGATAAGGAGTACTTAGAGGAGAAATATAAGCAATCTGTCCTTATTCCACCAACAAACAGTAAAACTCCCAGTGTATTAAAATAGCAGTGAAATGAGATGAAACTGCTGTGTTGCAGTGGAGGAGGTGCAGTGTGTCAGGCCGTCTGATGTTGTTGCCGCTTATGTCTAATGGCAGTTTCGGAGGTTTTAGAGGGCTTCAATCAGCAAGACTTAAACAGAGGAGAGACAAAGAACTACTTATTTCAACCAACCATAAAGTCTTTTCCAGCTAACGTGAATGTCAGAGGGAGACCAAAAGGGGGACCAATTCCTTATGAACAATGCTCAGTATGCGCTCATCACAGTATGATGAGTCCATGTTGAGCACTGAAGTCTGTGTGGCCCATTAGTAAAATACATGTAGAAGTATATATACTCTTTGGATCCCGTTAGGGAAATTTGGTCTCTGTATTTATCCCAGTCGTGAATTAGTGAAACACACACAGCACACAGTGAACACGCAGCGAGGTGAAGCGCACGCTAACCCAGAGCAGTGGGCTGCCTGCTACAGCAGTGCCCAGGGAGCACTAAGGTTGCCTTGCTCAGGGCACTTCAGCTCTGGATGTACTGATCAGGGATCTAACCAGGAATCAAGCCCAAAGCCCTAACCAGTAGGCCACAGCTGCTGTCATTACTTTTGTCAGTGTAGTGTGTAGCCAGATGACTGGATGAATGATGTTGTGTGAATGTTTGGCTTTGAATATTCCAAAGCAGAAGCTGGATATTCAAAGTGCTGAAGTATTGATGTATTGAGGGGTGGGTGGGGGGTGCATCTTATCACCAAAGATAAATCACATTCACATGTATCCACATCATTCCCAAAGCTCCAGTAGCTTCCATTCCATTCCATTCCATTCCATTCTATTCCATTCCATTCTAGTCGGCCTCTGTGGCTGGGTGGTGGTCAGGGCTCTAGACAGCCCTCTAGCCCAAAGACAGGCAGCTGGATTTATTTTGGGGAGTGCTGTGGGAGAATGTACTTGTGAATGAGGGGCCATTTTGGGCCAGGAGGAGCATCAGACGGAACTGTGGTTAAGCATGTGAGGCTGGTCATGTGGACCTCATGACTTCGGATGCGCTTCACTTTAACAGTCAGAGACGCAGGCACTGACGGGGGGTGGGGGGTGGGGGGTGGGGGTGTCCCTTCATCCCTATCCGCACATGTTCAGTCTTCTATTCACAGATCTTATAGCTTTGGTTACTGAGATAGAAGAGAATGGGGCAGATAGAACCAGTTCCCAACATGGACATTCCACATTCTGTGGTATGGTTTTGTGTAGACAGAAATAATTCTGATAAAATCATTCCCTTTGAGGCTCAAATTTCATAGGCTTTTTTGTGGGTACTCTGAGTGAGTGTGTGTGTGTGTGTGTGCGAGTGTGTGTGAGTGTGTGTGTGCATGAATGGATCTAAACAAAGTTATCCAGAGGCAACTGATGGTGTAATCAAACTGTAGGACAAATCTAGTCTGAGATGTGACTAAAATACAGTTTTGGCCCCAATTTTTGGAGAATATCTACCATCTTGACTATTACCTGAGTGTAAGCATGGTTGAAGCTTACAGTTTTATTTTAAAAACCTGACAGGAATTAACAAGAGCTCTGAGCAAAAGTCCCTTGTAAAATCTAGCCTGGCTAGGTAATGATAACTTGGGTAGTGTTGGATATTCAGAGTGGTCAGGTCAAGCATGGCTGTGTGTGTAGTCTAGGGAAAAAGTACTTCACTATGTGAAAAGTCAGACTGTTTAACCTTTGCTGCGTGTCAAGTGTGTATAACGTGTGGACTGGTTTGACTGATTAGCTGTGAGCATGCTGCATGTTTCCATGTCACAGCATGGGCTAATGAGCAGAGGTTTGTTAAAAACACACCCTGCAGCTGCAGGCCAGATCACGCCAGACACACATGCACACACACACGCACACACACACACACTCATGCACACACACACAGCCAGACATGCACACACTGCGCCAAAGACGCACGTAAACATGGATATGAACACACATTCTCTCACACAGATCCACACACACACACACACACACACACACACCTCCTCACTCAGACCCAAATGTGTACACTCAAAGACACACATACCCAAGCAAGCTAATACAATATACAAGCAGGACCCCGCACAGACGCAAACGTGACCCACTGTCACTCACACTCACACAGAGATCAGACACGCATACACACGCTGTACACATGGATACAGAGACACAGGACACACACTTGACTGTACACATGGATACAGAGACACAGGAACACACTGTACTGTCGAACCACACACCTGACTGTACACATGGATACGGAGACACAGGACACACACTTGACTGTACACATGGATACAGAGACACAGGACACACACTTGACTGTACACATGGATACAGAGACACAGGACACACACTTGACTGTACGCATGGATACGGAGACACAGGACACACACTTGACTGTACGCATGGATACAGAGACACAGACACACTTGACTGTACCATATACGGAGACACAGGACACACACCTGACTGTACACATGGATACAGAGACACAGGACACACACTTGACTGTACACATGGATACAGAGACACAGGACACACACTTGACTGTACACATGGATACAGAGACACGGGACACACACTTGACTGTGACTGGAGAAAAACGAAAAGAGGAGAAGAAAAGAAAAGAGGGGATGAATGAATAGAAGAAACTCAAGAGCAGAGCACCAGATATAGACAGATACATCACTGTGTGTGTGTGTGTGTGTGTGTGTGTGTGCACGCGTGCCCAGGGGACCACTGCAAAGCTGTCACCAAGCATTAGAGCTGTGTTAAAGTGCTTTGACCAGACAGCACTCTCTGCCATCCATTCATTGTGTGTGTGTGTGTGTGTGTGTGTGTGTGCATGTGTGTGTGACACCCTTGCCAGACAGCACTCTCCCTGCCATCTATATACTGGTTCATTCACTAAAGTAGGCGCTGGGTGGCATTGTGTCATAGCTCATAAAAGCATACACACCTCAGCCAGGGATGCATTAAGTCACACACACACACACACACACACACACACACGGACACGCACACACACACAAAGTCACATAGACTAGTGTGACTTTAAGGTCTTCGGTCTTACATGCAGGTTTATGCTGTGTGTGTTTATGAGAATCCAAAGCACATAAACAGATACACCCCCATGGGGAGTGTAGCCGAAACACATGCAAACTCGCTCAGTTTTAATCACTTTTACGTTTGCAAACACACACACACACACACACACATGCACACACACACTCAGATATACATATATCCAAAATACACACACACGCACACACACACACACACACACACACACACACACTCACATACACATATACACAAAATACACACACGCATACACACACACAAAACATGCACATTCATGCGGCCACACACATGCGCACACACACACACAAACACACATACACACACACACACACACACACACACACACACAAAACACACACACACACAACAGTGAAGTTTGTGACAGTCAGTGCTGCGTTGGCAGTTGAAAGGTGTGCGGACAGCTTTTGGTCATGCTGTAAGGCGGCTTGGGCTGTGAGCAAATTGGTTCTGGTGTGAGTGATTAAGTGGGTTTGACATGAGCTTTTGTTTGCAGCTTTCCAGGAGACTGCCCTCAGAACACACTAACTGAGACCATGTGTATGTGTGTGTGTGTGTGTGTGTGTGTGTGGGTGTGTGAGAAAGGGACAGAGGAAGAGGAGAAAAGTAATCATACTGAGTGTGTTTCAAAGCCTGAGCCTGAGGTAGCTGTTCCATTGACTAAGTCACCGCTGCTGAGAACTTCATTAGCTAAAGATGTTTTTAAGTGCTTGCGAATCTCACAGCAGACAGAGCAAAGACTCAAAAACAGCAATACCACGAAACTGTACCCAGAATCCTTAAAAAAATGATGTGTTTGGCAAACACTGTTATCCCAATAGACTTGCAGCTCAGACATAGATTTCCATTAGTAGTCTAGTGTGTCTCCTAGGAGTTGATGTTGGTCTTGGTAGCAGCAAGTCTTTCTCTATAAAGAATAAGGATTGATCATCAAACTCTGTAGCACTCCTCACTGACCTGTGCATCTGCATACGGACATACTGTGTGTAGAGCTCAGATGGAATTCAGATCAAAATCTACAGTCTGTCAGATGTTATAGTTGATGTCTTTGGGATAGAATTGTTGATTTTGGACAAACTGTAGAAAACTAGAAACAAAGAAATCTGATTTTCTTATTTAGATGGATTTTCTGCACACACAAGCATACGCATACACACACACACACACACACACACACACACACACAACTCAAGCTCCCATCTGATGTCCTGACTCTGGGAATGCGTAAACATTGATACGTTGAGAGTCGTTTATCATCGCTGAAAAGGGATTCTGGGGCCGGCCGTGCTCTCCTCTCGTCTCCATCCCCAACCAGAGGGATCAGAGGGACGTATTCGTGCAGACACATCTGGACTCCACTCGCTAACTCACACACACACACACACACACACACACACACACACAGCTGTGCTGCTGGTGAGCTGGAAGCTTGATTCGGAGCCGAAGTCTCGGAATTGAAGTCGGAATGTCGCATCCTGGTCCAGGGTCTTTCCTTCCCATCTCAGGAGAGGGACAACGAGCTCCTGATTCATTTGCCATGTCAGTGTACCATGTCCGTGCCATGTTCATGCCCGCTGTGAGACCTCAGGCTTGGCTTGGGGCTAGTCGGAGAGCTCATGCTTTGTTTGGAGCGCTCTGGGGTTAGAGTGCTACTACCAGTCCTCTCCTCTACTGTGGGAAGCAGAGAACACATAGAACGTGAGATGTTCTCACTCCTGATGAACTTGCACAGGCTGGGATGTGTCCCTGAATTGCCTCTGCTCGTGCCAGCTTTGAGATCAACTGTATTAGAACCGGGGGTATTTGAAGCACTCATGGTTGTTCTGCTGATGTTTGAGACCATTTCATAGACTCCACATGCACACCACACACACAGACGCACACATACAGACTCACTCAAGATGCAGATACAAACACACACACACACACACACACACACACATGCAGACACACACACATACAGACTC
>PYXC01002328.1:397500-430000 GCA_015244755.2 Tenualosa ilisha | reverse complement strand
ACTCAGATGAGTGGGCCAGTGTCTGGGTGCCTGGGTCATCATCGCTCCTGCTTCTCAGCTCTGCTAACTTGGCTAATCTTTGCTGGATGAAAAAACAAGTGCTGCCCTTGTGCTTGCTTTTGGCTGATGCCAGGGCACCCACGCCCCCTCTGCCCGCTCCCTGCAGTTGGCACTGCCACCTGTTCTGCCCCCGCCTGTGGATCCATGGGCTGCTGCCAGATTATTGAGTGCTGCCCAGCACTGATTGATTTAAACAGTGGCACACGGCTTTGGGCTGATCCTAGCCACCAGTGTATACAGATGTGAATGTGTGTGTGCGCGTGTGTCTGAGAGTGTGTGTTTGTGTGTATGTGCATATGGGGTTCCTGTGTTTGCCTTTGTGTGAGTGTTTATAAGCATGTGTGAATCTGCGTTTGTGTGTGTGTGGTGTGTGTGTGTGGGTGTGCGGGTGTGTGTGGTGTGCGTGTGTGTGTGTTTCCACATTCTTGCATGTCCGTGCTTGATATCTCGCGGTCTTTGTGTGTGTGTGTGTGTGTGTGTGTGTGGTGTGTGTGTGTGTGTGTGTGTGTGTGTGTTTCCCACCATTTCTTTGTGCATGTCCGTGTCCTTGAGTATCTCGGCGGTCTCTATTGTGTGTATGGGTAGACAGGATGGCACTGCTGCTGCTGGAGCTTGGAAGGAGAGGGAGATTGAAAGAGAGCGAGAATGAGAGACGGAGAACGAGAAAGAGAGAGAGAACGAGAGAGAGAACGAGAGAAGGCTTTGTTGGTGCAGCTGCTGCATGACACTCCTGCAGCACGCTTCCTCTCTACCCTCAGTCTGCATCTGTGTGTGTGTGTGTGTGTGTGTGTGTGTGAATGTGCGTGTGTGTTGTAATGAATGTGTGTGGTAGCAGGTGTGTATAGAAGTGGTAGTGCCATAGATTACGTCCTGCCTTCTTTCCCTTAGCAATAGCCTGTTAGCCTTACAGCCATCTCTTTCTCTTCTTTCTCTGTTCTCTCTCTCTCTCTCTCTCTCCTCTCCTCTCTCTCTCTCTCTCCTCTCTCTCTCTCTCTCTCTCTGGCACACTGATCTGGTTTGTGGAGTGTGCAGCTGCAGCGGAGGTCTTCTTCATGCACTACTGGTCTGGGATCAGCCTTACAGGTTCTATTCCTCATGCACTACTGGTCTGAGTTCAGCCTTACAGGTCTCTAGCTCTGATTCTCTTATTTAGCTTATTTCTCTGTTTTTTCTGCATCTTTAGTACTGTGTGTGTGTGTGTGTGTGGTGTGTGTGTGTGTGTGTTTTCATATTTCTGGTTGTAGAGCTCTCTGCTCCCTCTCTCTCTGCCTCTCTCTCTGCTCCCCCTCTCTGCTCCGTCTCTCTCTTCTCCCTCTCTCTGCTCCCTCTCTCTCTGCCTCTTTCTCTCTGCTCCCTCTCTCTGCTCCCTCCCTCCGCTCCCTCTCTCTCTCTCTCTTCTCCCTCTCTCTCTGCTCCCTCTCTCTGCTCCCTCCCTCCGCTCCCTCTCTCTCCTCTCCGCTCCCTCTCTCTCTCCTCCTCTCCTCTCCCTCTCTCTGCTTTCTCCTCTCTCCAGTGTGAGAGTAGCGATCTGTCCTCTAATGGGCGCACGGGAACAATGGATTCTGAAAATAGAGCGCGACATGTTGAAATCATTTCCACCTCCCTCACTGCCGCATGCTGAATCCAGCTCTTCCCTCATCTCGCCCCTCCGCCAGCACACACCCCTTTCCACACACACACACACACACACACACACACACACACACACGCCCATTCATGCACGGCTGATGACAGATGGTACCCCCCTCTCTATTAAGGTAGAATAGGGAAAGTGAGATGAGTGCTGTACCCCCCCAGCCCCTTGTGTGTGTGTGTGTGTGTGTGTGTGTGTGTGTGTGTGTAGATGGATGTGTGTGTCCATAAGTGTCGCTGTGTGTGTATGTGTTCATGAGTGCCTCTGTGTGTGTGTGTGTGTGTGTGTGTGTAGATGGATGTGTGTGTCCATAAGTGTCGCTGTGTGTGTATGTGTTCATGAGTGCCTCTGTGTGTGTGTGTGTGTGTGTGTGTGTATGTATCCATTTGTGTGTGTGTGTGTGTTTTTTGTCTTTTACGGGCAGCAGTGCTGTGTTTTCACTGTGGATGCAACATTGTCCAGGATGTTATAAGATATCGAGAGCTTATTGGATTTCCCATTGTACAATTCCATTATGTGAAGCAAGGAGCAAGACACACACCCCATTATCCTTCCCAGGATGGACAGGAGCCTGTAGCCATGAGATTTATCCCACGCTAACGCTAACCATCCCGCTCTGCTCCGCTCCGTCCATTTACATCTATGCATTTAGCAGACGCCTTTATCCAAAGCGACTTACAACTTTGTCAACTATTAATTGTTCAGGGCCAGTCTCCCCTAGAGCAACTTGCCTTTGTGCCAAAGTGCCTTGCTCAAGGGCACAACAGTGACAGCTGGGATTCGAACCCACAACTTTTCCGGCTACTTGCACACTAGCCAGGTTCCTTAACCACTACGCTACCACAGCCCTCATCCCCGTCCCCGTCCCCGTCCCCGTCCCAGACCATCCTGTCCCGTCTCCGTCCCAGACCATCCTGTCCCGTCCTGTCCCGTCCCCATCCGTCACCATCACTGCTTTGCGGGAGCTTTGGCCTGCTTGTGTGCTTTCTCTGGCTTACTAAATAAACACTGTATATGTTTGCCTTGGCTTTCTCTGGACATGAGCCTCGTGTAGAATATAGCCACCACTCAGTGGGCAAAATACTGTGGCAGTGTTCAACTTTGTTGTTTTGTTTGGAGGTTTCATTAAGCTTCAGACTGCTTGTGTAATCTGTTTAGTGTTTTGCAAACAGTGTCTTGTAAAATTACCGAATGTAAATCAGATCACGTGTCTTCAGTTTGTCACACTTAGTGTGGATACTGGCACTCGCATCCCAAACGTGATTTCATCAGGTGCAGGATCAAGTTTCAAAGCAAACAAACAAGAACATTTCCACACACTGATGTAAATGCTCTCTGTCAAATTTTCATGAGCGCTATACATTTCAAGCAAAGGTCTTTGTCAGTTGTGACTACAAATGCTGATGGGTTTGTGGTCATTTGTGTTAATTGTGTCAGAGATGGTGCTGTATGAATCTCTGTTAGTTTCTAGAGCAGAAGGAATTGTTATTATATAACCACACGCCTGAAGGTTTTGGCCATCATGTATCTGGCCATCATGTTGTTTTCTAGGAGAGATGATTGATTCTAGACCATAGGGATAGGGCTCTGTGTGTGTGTGTGTGTGTGTGTGTGTGTGTGTGTGTGTGTGTGTGTGTGTGTGTGTAACACTCTCATATGCACGCACTCCTATCTGTACTTGTGTGTTCATTTTGTCCCCACTCCCATTTAAGATCTGTTTGGGAGTGGTTAAAAATGAGATCCAGGCTGGATGATGAGGTGGTGTGTGTGTTTGTGTGTGTGAGCATGTGTGACTTTTTGTGTTTACATGAAGTGTGTGGTATGTGTATGTATGAGAAATTCCTGATGATGAGAAGTGTGTTTGTGTATGTGAGTGTTTGTGTGATTGTCCGTTTGTATTTGTATACACTGAACAATGCTCTGTTGGCGTGTGCGACCTGTGGGTGTGTGTCTGTATTAGTGTGTGCATGTGTGTGTGTCTGTGTGTCTGTGTGTCTGTGTGTGTGTGTGTACATCAGAGCCCAGCTGGCTCAGAATGTCCCTCTCTGCCTTAGTGGTCTAATGATGACATCAGACCCTGGCCTGTGCTCTGTCCATTTAAACTAGGCGTCTCCCCCCTCAGTTGTTTGTGTGTGTGTGTGTGTGTGTGTGTGTGTGTGTGTGTGTGTGTGTCATTAGGCGTTTCCCCCTCTGTGCTCCACTGGTCTGGCCAGCAGCACAGGTCTGGCACCACTGCCTCCCCTCCCTCCCTGCTTTTTCCATCAGCGGATGGAGCTCGTCCCCATCCTCCCTCCTCCAGCTTCCAGCCTCCACCCCTGGTCTCCAGCCTCCAGCCCCTGGCCTCCAGCCTGCAGCCTCCAGCGTCCAGCCTCTCGTCTCCACTCCTGCTCTGCTCCTGGGTGTCGGAGGGCACAACCACTGCTTGACTGACAAGCAAGCAGCTCCAGTAGCAGCTTAGCATAAATAACTCCCCTGAGACATCTGCGATGTTCAACGTTCAGTAAATCAGGACGAATGCAAGCGTCCCCACATTTACATATAAATCAGTATGTGTGTTTGAAGTCTCTGTGACTTGGATGTGGTCACAGAGGTCACTCCAACCAATCCGGCTTCAGAAGTGGCCACTCCACTGAAACGGCGCTTCTGTCTGTGACGGAAGCACTAAAAGAGCCAGAGCGGCAGGTCAGTCCTCAGTGCTCATCCTGCTGGACCTATCAGCAGCATTTGACACGGTCAACCACAGCATCCTACTGGACAAGCTGACCAACATTGGGATTGATGGCACAGTGCACTCCTGGTTCAAGTCCTATCTTACTGGACGGTCGTTCAACGTATCGTGGCTAGGACAGACATCGGCACTTCACCAACTCACCACAGGAGTACCCCAAGGATCTGTGCTGGGGCCCCTTCTCTTCGCACTGTACATCACCTCGCTGGGCTCAATCATCCACTCCCATGGCTTCTCTTACCACTGCTATGCGGATGATACCCAGCTCTATCTGTCCTTTCCGCCGGACGACTCCACGGTGTCATCACGGATCTCGGACTGTCTCTCCGATATATCTGCATGGATGAAAGGACATCACCTCCAACTAAATCTCTCCAAAACTGAACTGCTGGTCCTCCCAGCCAAACAAGCCATACACCACGACATCGGTATCAAGATCGACTCCCTGTCTGTTTCTCCCACCAAAGTGGCAAGAAACCTAGGTGTCATGATCGATGACCAACTGACCTTTGCAGATCACGTTGCCTCTGTGGCTCGGTCGTGCCGTTTTTCCCTATTCAACATAAGGAAGATCAGGCCGTACCTAACCCAACATGCAACCCAGCTCCTGGTTCAGACCCTGGTTATCTCTCGTCTTGACTACTGCAATGTCCTCCTATCAGGCCTACCAGCCTGTGCAGTGAGACCGCTACAGATGATCCAGAATGCAGCTGCACGTCTGGTCTTTAACCAGCCAAAAAGGGCACATGTCACACCTCTGTTCATTGAACTTCACTGGCTGCCCTTGGCTGCTCGCATTAAATTCAAGGCACTTATGTTGGCCTACAGGGTGAATGATGGCTCTGCTCCCATCTACTTGAATTCTCTTCTGAAGCCCTATGTCACCGACGACCACTACGCTCCTCTAAGGAACGTTTTCTAGCACGGCCAACACCTTGTGCAGGTCGGTCCAGACTCTTCTCATATCTGGTTCCGCGCTGGTGGAATGACCTCCCAAGTGCTACCAGATCAACTGATACCCTCTCCACCTTCAAGAAACTCGTGAAGACTAAGCTCTTCCAAGAATATCTCCTGGTGTAAACTTTGAGAATGCACTTAATAATTTAATTCTCTACACTGTGTTACACTATTGCACTTTCAACTTAAAACAGCGCAGATTCTATGTTAGCAATATGCACTCCTTGTTAGTTCATTGTGTTGTAGCTTGAATGTTATCCTCTTTTGTAAGTCGCTTTGGATAAAAGCGTCTGCTAAATGCCTAAATGTAAATGTAAATGTAAATGGTTGCTGTGGAAAGGGATGAGACGGAGCTCAGAGTCCAACTGCACGCTGACCTCACAGACTGCCCACAGCTGAGCTCAGCCCATCTGCAGAGAAAAATGCAAAGCACAAATAATATCTGATTTCTGTTAGTCTATTATGCGTTACACACAGAGCCTCTATGTGTAGTGTGCAGTGTCAGTTACTATTTGTTTTTGCTCCACAGGTTGTGGTGTTTGTACAGAAAAATACTTGAACATGCATATTCAGTGAAAACGTTATTCAACAGTGGAAAAGGCAGTCTCCTAAAATACATGTGAAACCACATTTTCCCTCCCAAAGCCATAGCAGTGAGCTGCTACTTTCTCAGACATGGGGACTCCTCGTTTTGTGTGGAAGGTCACTCCTCTCAGAGAGATTCATTTCTGCTGGTTGCCATGTTAGCAGGCTGTGTCACGCTCCATGCTATCTGCTTAATGCTGTTAATGCATTGATAAGAGCTTCATATTTAATTGGTTTCCCTCCATGTTACACTCATTTGCTGATGAGCATCGCTGATTGCCATAGGCTGTTTATGTGCACAGACTGTATGTGTGTGTCCGTTTGTGTGTGTGTGTGTGTGTGTGTGTGTGCATTTGCGTGTGTGTGTGTGTGTGTGTGTGTGTGCGTGGATGCGTGGTTGTGCATCAATAAAAATAATTCTGAGTTAGCAAAGGAGCTAATTTTCCTTTGTAGCCTGAGGGTGAGTTAAAAATAGCATGGCAGCGATCAAGGACATCAGAGTTACTCACAAAAGCTACTCATTGTCAACATAAAACACAATGTAGTTGGGCAAAATCAGGAAGTTAGCTTCCTATAGGAATGTGTATCCTGAGTCCTGAGTTGGCTGTGATATGACCCACTTGTCCCAGTAAGTCAGACATCCTGCCGTGTTGGCAGAGTCCTGGCCTGGGTTTTCTGCAGTGAAGTTGATCTGCATTGATTGGGTCCCGCAGTCACAGATGGAGGTTTTTCCTGTCCAGGTAGCTGGTAGCAGTGTGCCAGCACTGCGCTTCGGGTGTGAGATTTAAAACAAATAGCCTGAATAGTCAAGAGGAAATTCACTATGCGCTGGATCAGTACAGGAAAGTACATTGAACTGAACCAAACTGAACTGAATCCAATCTTACTGAATTCAACTGAAATTAAACAGAAATTGAAATGAGTTGAACCGTAATTGAATATAAGCCTCAATCATTGAATCAGAGTGGTTCCTCCTGTATTAAAGGTTCAAAATGCCAAGTCTGTGCAAAACCACCAGTGTTATGTAGATTAGAGTTTTTCAATTAATTAATGTGTTTTTTCATCATTTGAATAATAATGCAGTCCATTGGGAAGATGTCAGCCAAGGGTTTAATTATTTCCATTAAGCTGATAGCAGCTGCCAAATACACACACACACACACACACACACACACACACACACACACATGCTCACACTCACACTTACACACACACACACACATACACACACGCACACGCACACACACACACACACACACACACTACACACACACACACGTACACACACACACAATAGGCAGGGTCACATTGGAGAGGACCACCCGATGGAAATGGCCCATGCTGAGATAAGGGGCTTGGGAGGCCCATGTTTATGTTTCCAACAGACAGGCAGGTGCAAGCGGTAGAGAATAGACTTTACTGTCATATCCAGCATTGGACTCACCAGTGAAACACACAACAGGCAGTATAGAATAGACTTTACTGTCATATCCAGCATTGGACTCACCAGTGAAACACACAACAGGTAGTACAGACACAACTCACTTAGTAGAGACTCTTAAAACATATCATCTTTACAGAGTAAGTGCTTAACACAGAACATGTACGTGACACACAATGGATATCAAAGTATGCATGTGTGAGTGTGTGTGTGTGTGTGTGTGCGTGCGTGCGTGCATGTGTGTGTGTGTGCGTGTGTGCGTGCTTGCATTCAAGGTTGTCTACCATTAGAGTATATGAAGATTATGTATAAAAAAGACACAATCTTCATTACACCCCTCAGCAGTCTAGAAGAACACTAGAGAGGATGGTGGTTGACATGCACCTGTTTTTGTACGCAAATGCTCAGTGAAGCAGGGCTACAGGACTCTGCCATTTATGTGGAAAACTGTTGGAGGAAGATGATAGCTCTGCTGAATACAAGTCTGCAGGAGGAATATGGTTGTTGTCTCGACTGTGCAATGTGACTCTTTGAACAGTTCAGTGTGGAGATTCGGTACGAAGAAGAAGCCCTCATTAAAGTCAGCTAACCACTTTGCAGTGAAGCCCAGTGTTTGTTCTGGCTGCACTAAATACAGAGGCGGATGAATGACACAAATTTGAATGAAAAAGAAAAAGAATGATTTCATCGAGCAGCATCTCATTTGGTGTAATATACAGTTGTCATGAAAGGAGAACACTGATGTCTTCAGATGGACTGAGTCTATTTGTGGCGCTCGCTCTCTTTCTCTTGCGCGCTTCCTCCCTCCTTTCCTCTTTCTGTGGAGCTCTCTCTATCTCCTTGTTTCCAGATCCTTCCATGGCAATCCCATAATGGCCTTATATAGTGTAGTTTATCTGTATGTGTATCTGGTAGTGGCTGTCAGTGAGCTGCAGCGGCCGCTTGTCCCCTGGAACGCCACAGTGACCCCTGTCATCACGAGGTCGCTCTGGAGGAAACAAAGCTCCTGCTTGGAGCATACAGATGCCCGTGTGTGTGTGTGTGTGTGTGTGTGTGTTGTGTGTGGAGTACTGTACAGTGAGGCTGGAAAAAGCTCACCCAGTTACTATAGCTTATTCTGGGACAGATGGGGCTGGACTCATGCCAGATCTGAGCCTGTTTTGGGCCGGATGTGTACAAAAGTCAGATTCTATTCAGATAGGCTGACCCTCATAGAAGCAATGACACACTGATGTTATCTGTATTAGGATAAATAGGGTGTTAAAAAAATTGCCCAAAGAAAGAAGCTAGCTAGCGAGGATTGGTAATTAGCATAGCTTAGCTTAGCTGAAAGATGATAAAAGTCATTACTGGTATGCCGCTGCCTGATGTAATCTTGTACCTGGACAGAATTCGACCTTTGAGGTGTTTCATTGGACCGCAGTGCATAGAGAGAGAGAGAGAAATCAGGCGTACAGAGAGATGGAGAGAGGCAGAGAGAGCCGGAGCAGCAGAGTGTCTTGAGATATGAGCTGTCATTCCCATAAAACCTTACTGGAGCTCTGGGTCTCTCTGGTAGTCCTCAGATAGCTGGCTCAGATCAGGAGCACATTGCTTGGCGCCTATCAGGAGAATGACTTGTATGCATATGCACACGAGTGTGTGTGTGTGTGTGAGTCTATGTGTATGTGTGTGTGTGTGTGTGTGTGTGTGTGTGTGTACCTGCTGTGAGACAGACTTTGAAAGGAGATGACTTCTGTGTAAAGTGAGAGGGGTAGAGTGGCAGGTGTTTGCAGCTGATAGTGAACCCAGCCTGGCCTCTCTATGCACAGAGACTGCGAGATGAAAAAGAGGCCAAATGAGAATTTATTGGGTACCATTCTCTCCCCTGGACCACAAAGTCTCCAGATAGTCTTTCAGGGGGATCAGGCGTGCAGGCTTTACACTGCCACCACTACCTGTCTGACCCTCTCGTCTGAAATCCTAGAATGTGTGTGGGTGTGTTTGTGCGCCTGTGTGTGTGTGTGTGTGTGTATGCACGCGTGTGTGTGTCTGCCTAGTCTTTGTGAACTTGGGTGAGTGGGCGATTTAACAGGTGCAGACACTGTGTGTGAGTGTGGGGTGGTGAAAATGTGTGTGTGTGTGTGTGTGTGTGTGTGCGCGCGCTGGTGTGTGTACTGTATGGATGTAAATGTGGGTCAGGAAATGGGTATATTTTCTTTGAAACTGTAGTAGTTGAATACCTTCTCCTATGCACCAGTTATGGACTTAAATACCCCTTGCTGTAAAATTATATATCTGTGAAAGACACCTTAAATTACATAGGTTAAATATAGCAGCCCTAAATCCATTCTGAATGTATGTAATTTAGTCTGTACCTGCCTAGATCATATAGTGGAAATAAACATCTATAGAGTATAATAAAGAAACAGCCTAATTTCTGCTGAGATGAATAGTCTGTGCCTGGGAATGCAATCTTTCAGTAACATACAATAAAGGCTCTATCTATCTGTCTATCTATCTATCTATCTATCTATCTATCTATCTATCTATCTATCTATCTATCTATCTATCTATCTATCTATCTGTCTGTCTGTCTGTCTGTCTGTCTCTCTCTAGCAAGTGCTTTCAGGTTGCAACTCTTCGTTCCTCTCTGATTGTGTTAGTAGGCTGCTGCTTTCTCTCTTTTTCCTCTTCCTGCTGTAAGGTTGAGGTGATCAAGGGTAGCACCGCCTCAACGCTTTAGGGACATTTAATCAAAAAAAAGAAAGAAAATAAAAAGCCTTTGGTGGTCAGAGGCCAGCTAACTGATGGCAGACTGGCAGAGAAGGTGCCCTTTCTCTGGGGATGTGCCTGGCGTGTTGTCAGGCCCTACTCCCATAGGTCTTCATCACCCATTTCACTTTGTACATCAGCTCCTGGAGATTGGGCCTTTTTTCCCACTGGAACGGAGCTATCTATCTGCCAAAACATCTACCTGTTTACCTCTCTCTCTCCCTCTCTCTCTCTTTTTCAGCAGTTTTACCAATAACATTATTTTTTGTTACACAAATCTTCACTGGCCCATTCTGGGGTAACACTTGATCATAAGGTACCACAATAACTAGCAAAGTAGCCATTACCTAATAGTTGTTAACTATATACTACCAATGTGTCAAGTTCATAGTTTTTTTACCATTATTCACCAAGTATTAATTATTTGTATAAAAACTGTATTTTACTATATGAAGACACAGCAAAGAGGCTGTTATCTAATATTTAGTTGATGTTTGTTAATACTTACCAATGTATTTTTTGCCCTAACTAACTAAATAGTTACCTTGACATTCCTGTTACTTGTCCACGAGGTGTATTATGGTTAAGTGAAGGGTGCTTCAAATCAAACTCTCGCTCTCTCTCTCTCCCCCCCCCCCGCCTTCATCCTCATTAATTACATCAGTTAAGTGCTACATGGGATGGATTTGACATACTGATGAGATGCCACACCCCACTCCTGTGAAACACACGTGCATGCGCGTGCGCACACACACACACACACACGCACACACACAGTGCCACAATGAAAAGCTCCATTCACTTCATCTCTGTCAGCCAATTGTTGTGGGGTAGGGCTGGCTGTCTCGCTTGAGCAGCAGACGGTGTGGACTCGCTCTCTGGAGTATCTGGTGTGGAGACACTCAGCAGGTTATCTAGGTTGGCACATAGAAGAATGGAAAGCCATCATGGGCTCTGAGATTCAATTACCACTGTCTCAAATGCTAGATTTGTTGGTCGTTTTTTATATCTTTCTCTCTCTCTTTGTTTGTGCATGTGTGGGTGTGGGTTCACGAGCAACACCCCCACCACTACCACCACACACACACACACACACACACACACACACACACACACACACACACACACATATAAAGCAACTTTGATATGTGCCACCCTGCCCAGACAGGAGCACAAATAAATTTTGGAGTGTGTGTGTGTGTTTGTGTGTGTGTGTGTGCGTGGGATGGCGGGGGTCACTGATAAATGAAGTGATTTTAATCATTCAAAACTGGTTACAGGCAAAGAAAACGAGAGAAGAAAGACAAGCAATCTGCTCCATCTGCTCTCTCTCTCCCACACATCACCCCACCGCACCGCACCCCACCGCACCCCACCCCACCCCACCGCACCCCACCCCACCCACCGCACTGACTCCCTGATTAAAAAAACATGTCATGGAGCGTATTATGAATTTGTGATTTACCCGTCTAGTATTCCTGTGGTCTTTTTACTAGCGTGGCTAAGCACAGGCTAGAGACAGTGAGCCCTCCTCCTCTCTCACTACAGACAAGGGCTGACATGATTTAGAGCGCGCTCAGTGGCCTAACTGATAGCTCACCCTCTCCCTTCCCGAGACGCTGGGATTTAACAGACAAACACTCAAACTGCCCCTCTGCTTGACTGACATGTTTTACCTCAGGTAATTCAATTAGGCCTTGACATTGTTTTTGGCACCTTCTTGAATGTCCTGACATCTTTTTTGGCACCCTTATGACTCTCTCTCTCTCTCTCTCTCTGTCTTTATGGTCTCTCTATTTATACTCACTGTCTCTCTTTCTTACTCTCTTTCTTTATGGCCTCTCTCTTTATCCTTATGCTACTTTCTCTCTCTTCTTTTTATCCTTATGCTACTCTCTCTCTCTCTCTCTTTGGCACCTTTATGCTACTCTCTCCTCTGTCTTTTCTAGAATGTTCTGTCTGAAGGTGATGTCTGTCTGTGGTGAAATGCATATGGGCTGTCACCATTATCACTGAGAGTGATATTTTTTTTTGCATTCCTCTGGTGGCCTTGGGTCTCTAGTGTGTCTGAGTGTGTATGACTGTGTGTGTGTGTGTGTGTGTGTGTGTGTGTCTGTGTTTCAGAGTTTGGTGTGTGCGTATGTGTGTGTGCGTGTGTGTGTGTGTCTGTGTTTCAGAGTTTGGTGTGTGCGTATGTGTCTGTGTGTATGTGTGTGTGTGTGTGTGTATGTGTGGTTGACTCAGCAGGCAGTAGATCATGAGATGCATGGTAATTATCGTGTCATGTTTCCATTGGCCAGAGGACCCTGTGGAGATGTGGAGATGCACATGTGTGATTTGGTGGTGGCTGAAGCAGCTTCAGGCTCTTGGGTGTGGAGGTTACCGTGGGGACAGAGGGAGTCAGTTAGCACCAGGGTCAGTGTCAACGCCTCTTCACTTCCCCACTTCCCCTTATGGGCCATTATAGGGTGCTCTGGTAGGAGATGGTATCACACAAACACACACACACACACACACATCAACACATATATACACATCTGTTTATACACACAGACACACCGCAGGCGCAGATCCAGTTACACATATGCATGCGCACAAAAAGCACCCTACATACATACAGGCACACACGTTAATACTTCACAGTGATGCATGTCCTCAGTACCTGCAGGCAGCAGGAGGTGGGGGTTGGCTGGTGTTGCCATGGTGAGGTGATGTTTGTCTGGGCTGCGGTGACGTGTGTGTCTACCTCGCTGGCACCAGTTAAATACCTGCGTGCCATCTCTCACACTGTTGGATGCCCAGGGGTAAGACTCAATCTGTGGTCTTTTCACAGCAACACCCAGCATTTGTCTGCTGCTTCGGAGGCCCAAGACATAGGCCACAGCGGAGGTCCATCTTCTGCAGTCTCAGCAGGCTGACCAACTCATTTCTCCCCCTCTCCTTTTCTCACATCATTTCCTGCCTCTTCTGTGTTGCTTGTGGATGAGTTGTTGACAGTAGTCTTACCTGGCATTGGAGTAGGGGACTTCTCATTTGCCCTTGAGTCTTATGATGGTCCAGTGAAGAGAGCTTCAAATCAAACTCTACCTCTCTCTCTCTCTGTCTCTCTCTCTCCGTCCTCGTAAATTATGTCAGTTAAGGCACCATGCCTAAGTGCTACATGGGATTGATTAGACACACTGATGAGATGCCACACCCCACCCCCCTGAAACACGCGTGAGAACACACACACACACACACACACACACACTACCCTGTCCTACTTTAATGTGTGCGTCAGCCATAGAAAAACAAAACAGCAAAATCTTTGTTACCCACTTCAGTCAGAATCATGGGCATTGTTGGGCATCACCTCATAAATCTCAATATTTATCTTGTGTGTCTAAGACCAGGGGCTTGACAAGGGGGATCAGCCTCCCTCACTGTGTGTCTAAGACCAGGGGCTTGACAAGGGAGATCAGCCCCCTCATCAGCCCCCCCCAGGCTGGGAAACTTACCTTCTTTAGACTGACTTCTCACGCATTTAATGCGGATCAATTCAATTGAATGCATTAAAATTAATCTTTCTTTATTTTTACAGCATTGATAACAAATTGGGGCAGAGAGCCCAGAGTGTAAACCCCCTTGAACAGCAAGGAAGCTTGGTCTTGAGTCAAACACAGCTAGTGAGGGCGGGGCGAGAGAGAGAGTGACAGGGGAGAGAGAGAGAGAGAGAGAGAGAGAGAGAGAGCGAGAGCGAGAAAGAGGTTAATTCTGGTCCCTGCCATCTTCTAGGGCTTGTGTCATTCATCCTGCGCCATGAGACTCTTCTCTACTGTCTCTTCTCCTAATCTCCCACCTGGATGCTGTCTTGCTGTCAGCTGGGTTTGTGTCTGTTATCGTCATTTGTATCTGCTTTGCTCTTGGCAAATGATAGCACCCCATAAACACACACAGACACACACAAACACACACACACACACACACACACACACACACACACACACGCCATCTCTTACCCTCCTTGATGCCCCGAGGGTGGTATTTGTTCTGTTCACTGTATGCTCCCCTCATAAAACTGAGAGTTTATTCATTTATCACCTAATCTTCTCACACACGCACACACACACACACACGCACACACACACACGCACACACACACACACACATGATGGGAATATGATGTCACTTCCTATGGTTAATCTTTACCAGTGTCTCCTCTGGGCATCTCAGTGAAATTGCAACAGATCTCAGTGACCATCAGGCCTACTGGACATCTCCCCTGGCGCCTGGCTCCAGTTCAGCACAGACCGTCTCAACGATAAAAACAAAAGCAATGCTTGAACGTTCTGTTTGGTTCCTGAACGGAACCCCTGTGGGAAGAGCGAATCAGACCTCTTGAAATGGTTTATAGACATTACTAGGATTATGGGTGGTGTACTGTGGAAAAATGAGAGGAAAATATGTGGAAAAGATGAACGGAATCTTGGAAGATTATTTAAAGGGAAAAATATTTAGGAGATGGGAATATGCATTAAGGTGTAGAAATTGTATGTGGCAGTCAAGGTAATCTTGAACTCTCTGGCCTTGCTAGAATGTATAGGAGCCCCAAAGAACCCAGAGGCAAACGTGAAATGGAAAGCATTAGGTCAGTTTCTCTGCCAGAGTGTGTCTTGCCTCTGATGTGAGGTCATTAATCTGACAACAGCTGTTTCTCCATATGCAAACATCAGGGGGAGAAACGAGCTTTAATGCTCTCTGATGAGTGCAGATTGGGTGACTCAACAGGCAAGTGGTCCTCATGTCAGCGTATAAACAAGCCCTTTTGGCAAAGGGGAAGCCTTGTGTGTGAAGTGCTTTGTGTATGCCTTTTATAAGGTTCAGTGCATTCCTTTAGGTTGATGCTTTGACGGATGAATGATGGCTCTATATTTCCAGTCTGTCAGTGTAGTTGGTTCTAAACTGAGCTTGTCCCTGAACCCCTGCACACCTGTCAGCTAAAAGTCGAAACAACTCCATTCAGTGCTGTTCTGGGTTGTCAGGTTTGCATGTGTGTGTGTGTGTGTGTGTGTGTGTCGTAGGTTCTTCTGTGGTCCTGTAGTGTGTAACTCACTGGCTTTCTTCCTCTCGCAGACCCCGAGTCCCAGAGGAAGCGGACCGTCCAGAATGTTCTGGACCTCAGGCAGAACCTGGAGGACACCATGTCCAGTCTGAGAGGAACCCAACTCAGCCACAGGTGAGTGGGACTGGGACCAGTGGACTCAGAACACACTATATGCATTTCTCTCTCCAACCAAATAAACACACTGCATTTGGATAGTGTGTGTGCTCTACACTCTCCATTTCCAAGAAACACTAATACACACACACACACACACACACATACATATTTAGAGGCATGTACTGGCATGCATACTCAGACATATAATATAAAAAAATATATTAAAAAGTGTAACCAGACAGATTGGGACACACTCAAATACTTTCAGCTGCATGTACTGGCATTTATACTCAGGCATACACACACACTCACACACACATATACACAAACACAAACACTCTTAATATATCAATGTTGCAGCAGACCCCTGCTGTGTGTGTGTGTGTGTGTGTGTGTGTGTGTGTGTGTGTGTGTGTGTGTGTGTGTGTGTACTGGGACGGCTGCCCATTCAGCTGTGTGTGCACCTGGCCTGTAGTGTTACAGCAACAACATTTCTGCTTTATGGCGCCTGTTTATTAAGCCTGTCCCAGACACACACACACACACACACACACACACACACACACACACAATGCACCATCGCCTCTCACACTAGAGCTGCACCATACACCCCTCTCATAACTTAGCCATAGAAGACACCACAGCACAACATACACACACTCTCAGAAACATACACCAGCGCACACACACATTCACAGAAACACATACACCAGAACACACACACACACTGACAGACACATACACCAGAACACACACACACTGACAGACACATACACCAGAACACACACACACTCACACAGACAAAAAACACATCCACTGAGAGACAGACAGTGAGAGTTGTGTAGAAGGGCTGCGCTCAGGAACATATAGTACATTGCTTTATGCTAAATACCCATATGTACGTATTTTTGTGTATTATGGTATAAAAGAGACACTAGTGCTACTACTAGCAGTGCTGCTGTTATCTGGTGTTATTATGATGGCGTCATTATTAGCCATAATTATTTCTGCCATCTGTACTTCTATTCATACTTACGTCTTAAGGCTTGAAGGCCTTAGCCAGTTCTTAGCTACTTCTTTGGAAGTGTGTTATTTGTACTGTATGTCGCTTTAGATAAACATAACACACAAGCAAAGCCACGAACGAGGCATCTCAAATGTAAAGGATCCCGTCCAGTAAGGTGTGGTGACACAGTAAAGTACACAGATAGAAACAATACACTGTACTACTTCTACATTCTGATGCTGCACTTTTACAACCCTGAATATGAGGGATCTTTTAAGACAGGATCTTGAATCTAGTTAGCAGTCAGTAGGTTTGTTCTATGTGAGTGAGTGCCCTGTAGGATCTAAACGTGTTTCTGTAGGATAAGTGAGAGTATGGCTGTGTGTGTGAGGGGCTCGAATGGAGAGTATGGATGTGTGTGTGAGGGGCTCGAATGGAGAGTATGGCTGTGTGTGTGAGGAGTTCGAGAGGAGAGTATGGATGTGTGTGTGAGGAGTTTAAAGCACCTCATGATCATGCAGATCCTTTGGCGTACTGCAGAGGAGTGGTAGTGGGAGGAGAACCAGGGCTCTTCATCAGCATTCCTGCCCAAAATATCTGTGTGTGTGTGTGTGTGTGTGTGTGTGTGTGCACGCACACACTCCCTCTACCTCTCTCCTCATCCTCTCTGCATGCTGTCATGGGCTAACATGCTGAGCGTAGCAATGTTCTGCTGCACTCGTCCCTTTGATCTCCTCTGCACTCCCTGTCAGAAGTCCCCAAGAACTCCTGCCCCTCTTCCGGAGGGAGAGAGAGAGAGAGAGGGGGGGGGGAGAGAGGGAAAGAGAGAGAGAGCGAGAGGGGAGAGAGAGGGAGAGAGAGAGGGGGAGAGAGGGAGAGAGAGAGAGAGACAAAGAGCGAGAGATGGCTTTCCATAGCTTAACTCTGACAGATGCTTTTCCATGGCGTATCGCTGATGGCAGCTTCTCCAGAGGTAGAGGCTCCTGTAACCATCATGGCCAAATTCCTGGGCTGGTAAAGCACTTGGCTTAGTTTGGGCCATAAATCAACTCTCTTCCTCCCGATGAGAATCTCCAGCTTGGCTGAAAGTTCCTATTTCATTTTAATAGAGTCGCCCACCACAGACACCCCCACACACGTACACACACACCCCAGTACTGCTACTGCTCCAGATAGAAGGCCCAGCAGTTGGCACTGGCCTAGAAACAACCTCTCAGCAATTACATGACAGTTGCAATTACAGCATGTTCCGAGAAAATGTTTTGTGTGTTGAAAGATGCTTGTGGTACAAACAAGTAAGTAACTGAGGAGTGCAGAAAGCAAATGGCATTCATTCACTCCAGATAACTGGGATGATGATGAGACCAAATTAAAAGTGCTGTAGAACAAGAAGGAGGAAGGCAGGAAATGGAGGTATTTCTGTCGTCTTCTGTGGCTGACAGTCTGTTGAAGAGGCCACACCCGTGCGTCGTTGGTGTTTTAGCTCGTCAGTTATGGCAGAATACCGTTATTTACATTTATGCAGGGCCAGTTTCCCCTAGAGTAACTTAGGGTTAAGTGCTTTGCTCAAGGGCACAATGGTGGCAGCCAGGATTCGAACCCACAATTTCCAGGCTACTAGTATGCTAGCCAGGTTCCTTAACCACTATGCCACCACCGCCCCATATATATCACCATATATGATGTTTCCCAGGTAATAACACATTGAAAGGGAAACAGTTTCTGTTGTTTTTATGTTAATTTACCAGCTTTTACCAGTCATTTTGATGGTCAACGTACAGGTTACGGGGTGACTGAAGGCTCTTCGCGTATTTACAAAGCTTGCAAGACATAAAATGCATTTCAGACGTAAAAACGTTTGCGTTTTCACCTTGTTCGTCAACATATTGTAACTCTTTGAAAATTATCATCGCTGGTTCCTATTCTTTGGTTTGGAAGCAAATCCATGTGTTGGTGAGAATTTAGGACGTTAGTATTAGCTATATAATAATAAGAATAATAATAATAACTAACTGTAGAGGGAGCTCCGAGTTAACAAATGGCAGACTTGCCAGGTATACCTTTAAAAAATACCATATATGGTGAAATAGCAGAGAACTGACAAGCAAAATGCCAGCAGACCACCAGCCACTGCCAGCCTCTTGCCACCTGTGAAGGATCAAACGAGCCCCTCATGTGACCCAGAAACATTGGCAGCCACGCCTAATGATCATGAAAGTAATGCCCAGACTCCTCAGGGTGCCTGGCAAATCGATTGGTGCATTTGTTCTTGTCTGCCTTAGAATTCACCATACAGCAGACAATCGAACAGCCGAGAAGTTTGAGCAGGCAGTTCCAGGCAATCAAAAGAGGCTGAGAAAGCAATCCACAGTGTTTAGTGGAGTGCCAGTCTGTCTCGGTGTGGTGCGGCCCAGCATCAGACCAGAAGTGTCTGCCACCGGGGAGATGAGCGAAGCCTTTCAGCACAAGCTAATGATTCTGAAAATGATGCCCAGACTCTTCACAATGCCTGGAACATCGATCAGTGGGTTTGCCCATACTCACATTTATTCTCGTGTGTGACACCTGTATCCAAGCGACGCTCAATGAAAAATATTCACAACGATAAGACATACTGTCCCATGTTCTGTAGTGCTGAACTCAAACAACATGGTAGGAAACACATGTATTTTTTCACTCCCCTACTTGGAAGACCCGCGGTGGCCATTATGCCAGATCCCCTTAGTATAGAGAATGCTAAATCACGGCCAGGTCTAGTTAGAGCTAGCTGCCATCTGCCGTCTTTGAAGGATGTCCCAGAGCGTTGCAGCCGTGGCTAATGACTTTGTCAAAGGATGCCCAGGCTCCTGTGGACCACTGGCAGATAGATCAGTGACATCACCCACCCCTTGTACTGCTAATATGCTACATCAGCTCATTCAGGGCCCCCCACCTCCTCCCCATTTCAAAACACAACCATCATCGTCGTCATCATCATCATCATCATCATCATCATTGTCTCTGCTCCAAAACTCAATCAGCTTTACTGAAGCCAGACGTGTTGAGAGGCTGGAGGCTAAAGCTGATGTGTGGTTATCCTGTGAGGCACAGTGCTGATTTGTGGCTCAAGTCCCAAACTAATGGTGCGGGAGAAGGAGGAGTGGGAGAGGAGTGAAGACAGAACCACTCTATTTATACTCTTGCGTTGGCAAAGGTTGGCCTTGGCAGGGTTTGAGTGTGTGTGTGTGTGTGTGTGTGTGTGTGTGCGTGTGTGTGTGTATGTGTGTGTTTGTGTATTTGGGTGTGGGTGGGTGGGTGTGGAGAAATGTCTTACTGACAAACTGATGAATCAAAGTAGCCATTTATCAGTTGAAGAGTGTGCCCTCATGTAGAAATTATATACCTGACAGAACACACAGCAGAGCACACAGTGATTATTGTGACTCTAATTGCCTACAAAATATACTTAAATTTAGCAGTGATGATAGTCAAACATTTGAGAAAAGTTGAAAAAGCTTGGCAATGAAGAATGACCGTTACATGCAATTTGATCCAATCTTTCCCAACTACATGCCTGCACTGCTTGCACTAAGCAAACTAATAGCACTGGATTTCTCTCTCTCTGAGAGAAGAATGTTAAAACACCAGAATCTTCAAGGGGCATGGCATCACACATGGAGTGACTGTTGTTTGAAACTTCCTTCCTCAACAGGAAGTGACCTCAGAGAGGGTTAATGATGGGCTCCCAGGAGTTCTTCCTGGGGTATTAATAACCTAGTGGCCACAGGAAGACGTCTTAAATAGGATGTGTCTCAGTAGGACATGGACACAGACAGTTTAATTTCACACACTGGCTTTGCCATGAGTGCCTGTCTATGTGTGGGCTGGAGAGGACTCTGTACAGTGTGCACCATGTATCCCTGTGTGTGTGTGTGTGTGTGTGTGTGTGTGTTAGTGAGGGAGGGAGGGAGGTGAGTTGGCTTGCTGTTTTGACAAGTTGGCTTGTTTGGGTTGAATGTGTGTGTTGTGGTAGTCTGGCACTCTCTCGCAAACCTGTGCGTTGCAGTGTGTATTATTGTGTTTTGGAAGGGAATGGCTTTGCCCAGATTATGGGGCTTGCTCTCTCTCTTTCTCTCTCTCTTTCTCTCTCTCTCTCTCTCTCTTTCTCTCTCTCTCTCTGTTTCAGTGCGGAAATGAGGAGTGGACAGAAACTGTCCTAAATTACATGCAATCAGCTTCAGACTCTGTTCATGTGGCTTTTGTTTGGCAGTCATGAACGAATATCAAGTGGCATTGAGCAGTCTTGTTTAAGCTTTCAAATTGGCCGTGAATTCCATCTACACATAAATTGTGTTGCACTAATTTTGCTACTCCTGGCATCATTTGATGACATTCTCTCTGCAGGAGAGCAAAGCAAAATGCAGATTTCAGAAGAGTTAAGAGCCTATCAATAACCTATTTGGCAGCCATATTGGACAGCAGTTTGGAGCCTGATGAGAGCCTCTCAGTCTTCTTGGTAAAAATAGCAGAGCTGGAGAGACCCGCAAGATAGGAAACACTGAATTATTCACCCAGAGCCTTCTGTGTGCTATGTTGGTGTGTGTCCGTGTGTGTGTGTGCATGTGTGTGTGTGTGTGTTCGTGTGCTTATGCAATCACCAGACTCAGCAGAAGGTTTACAAGACATAGAGAAAGATGGAAGAGAGAGAGAGGAAGAAAGAGCTACTTTTAGGTAAAAAGAGAGAGGGAGAGAGAGAGAGAGGTAGAAAGCTTTCATCATCCTGACCCAATTGCAGGTGGTCTGCTCTGCTCTGCTGTGTTCTGTTCTCTGTTCTGCTGTGCTGCAGTCTCTGGTCCTCTGGCCTCTGGAGCCACAGCTCTGTCTAATGCTCTCGCTCTATCCCCACACCTCTGACTGTCTGAGAGACAGGAGCATGATACCTATTGGCTCATCAAACAAAAGGGGGAGATGAGGGAGGCTCTGCTTGAATGCATCTTAAGCGTTTGCTTTTTAGTGAACGGTTAAAGTATTCATGTGCCGTGTGAGCGGCCATGTTTCTCCCCTCGTTCACTGATCACTGGGAGCCAGAGAGGGAGCGAGAGAGGGAGCAGTCGGAGGAAGTGGGTCACCCTAGTCGTTGTGTCAGCTCTCATCACGGTGATGAGCCCTCGAAGCGTCCACTGGCTCTGCCGTGTGTGTGTGTGTGTGTGTGTGTGTGTGTGTGTGTGTGTGACCTCTCGTCAGGCCTGTCATGTGCTCCGCTCCACGGTGCTGTTTTAAATCTCAGCGCTCTGCATTGATGTGACAATGAAAATGTCATTCGTCTTTTGTTTCCATCCTTTTTATTCTCCTTCTCTGTTTCCCTCTGTCATCTCTTTCATTCTCTTGCTCTTTCTGTGATTCTCTCTCTTTCTCTTTTCCATCTCCCTCTCTCTTTCTCTCACTCTGTCTATACCTCAGTACACCTTCTTTTCTGCCATATTCCTTCCATCTGACTCTCTTTCTGTCTCCTTTAATTTTCTTCATGTTTATTTTCTTCTTCTGTCCCCATCCCTCTACCCTTCTCTCTCTCCCCCTCAGCTGTCTGGAGAGCTGCCTGTGTTATGACAGTGACTTCAGCAATGCCCGCAGCCTGTCCAACCTGTCCACAGTTACTGTTTAGAATGAATGAGGTTTATTCATGTTTATTTTTGCTCTCTACCTCTCTCTCTCTCACTCTGTTCCCCCTCTCTCTCTCTCTCTCTCTTTCTCTCTCCCTCTAGTTTTGTGGAAAGCAGCGTGTGCTACGACAGCGACGAGACCAACGCCCGCAGCCTGTCCAGCCTGTCCAACCGATCGTCACCTCTCTCCTGGCGTCACGGCCAGTCCAGCCCGCGGCTGCAGGCCGGGGACGCCCCGTCCTCCACGGGCAGTGGCGGGGGCATCAGCGGGCGCAGCCAGTACACGTCCCACACCATGCCCACCCGCTGCACCAGCCGTCTCAGCCACTCCTCCCAGATGGAGCTGATGGAGGGCCTGGACGCTGATCTCAAGTCAGGCTACCTGAGCGACAGCGACCTGCTCGGCAAGAGCCTGAATGACGAAGACGATGACGACGACAACTTGGCCAACGGGTAAGAAACGCGCTTATGTGAGCTAGTGTAATGGTAGCCAGCTTGTCAATAGCTGCATGTAAGTAAGTACGTAAACTCCCTCCCAATATCTTGTGAGTGAAACTAGGGGTTTAGCTCAGTCAGGCTGGACTGTGCAAGATAATGCAGGTTACACTAGTTAGGAAGAAGCCAATCGACAAAAAGTTAGCAAGAGAAAAGATTAAATTACTGGAGTATCCAATTCGAATCTGATTATTTCTGCCATGTAAATCAGAGGCATAGAAGGTTATTGGCTGGGTAAGGGAACGATCCATGAAGGTAGGTTTGGTTCTTTGAAGAAAAGTGTTTTTTTTTCTTTTTGTTTAGTTTGGTTGCAGAAAATAAAATCATGATTCAGCAGAAAAAAATAAGCAAGATATGGGAATGTGAACCCGGGTCACCCATACATTATTTACTTGTGTTACCCTTACTACTAAATCACTGCTCATAAATACGACGCAAGACTTTAAAAATACTCCATAAAATCAAGTCACATAGTCTGCCAAACCACACTGGTGTTTGTGCTACGATGTGATGCAAAGACAACGTAGCAGGCTATGGTTAACAGTCTCTGCTCTACTTATGTGTTCAGTTTCAACTGTTACCTCTCGTATGTTGAGCACATCTATGTGTAGTATTCTGCCAGTTTTTCCACTTAAATCAAAAGAAGTTTTAGCAGTGTTGCCAATAATATTGCCCTTAACTTTTTGTAATGGGGCCTACCACCATTAAGAATAACAAAATTTTGTCATTATCTCATGGCAAAGCCCATTTCTTATAAACCCACTTTCCGTGAGCACCCTACTTTCTCATTTGGTCGACCAGATCAAGCAGTTGCATCATTACTCCATTTCTTTTACAGTTCTTAAAAATCCTATTTAGTCGCTTTGACAATTTTACTCAGTTTTCAGTAGTTCACAAAAAAGTTGCTGCTTTTGCTGTTAATTTTCACTGAGGTTCATTTTTTACATTTGTTTTTAGCATTGTTGGTCTGTAACGCTCATTGATACACTGACACAAAAATCATCTGAAAACAAGGCTTTAAGCCTTGAGTTAAGCCTGAGTTAGCTATCAAAACATGTAACCTGTTAGCAAAACTACATAGTGCTAACGTGGCAACAGTGGTATAAGCAGGATAATGAACTCCACAGTGTGCATATATCGGTGAATACTGCATTTATCGAGGTGTAAAGGCCCCTTCGCTCTGTGTCGGGGCTTGATCACCACCTCAAAATTTCTCATTCAGCTTCACCACTGAGTCAGGGATCTATCCGTAGGCTTAGGTTTCCACCGGCTCTGGGGCTGTGTGTGCCAGTAAGCAAACAGAGAGAGGGCTGAGAGTGATGATGTTGAACTCAAACGGTGCGTTCACAGCGAGCATCATATGTCAAGACCAAGCAGTAGCGATGGGTTGAAGCTGAAAGCATCTGCCCTGTCTGTTCCAGATGCTTTGCACAAAGTGAAACGATGTGAAAGCGTTTGATGATTCAGGCTATTTTTAGTAAATTTTTAGCCACCCCAAGATTTTCAATTTGAAATTGTTAGAAAAACTACATAGTGCAGACGTGGCAACAGTAGTATAATCGGGATAATGAACCCCACAGCATGCGTATATCGGTGAATATTGCACTTATCGAGGTGTAAAGGCCTTCGCTCCGTGTCAGGGCCTTATCACCACCTCAAACGTGCAGTATTAACCAATATATGCATGCTGTGTCGTTCATTATCCCATACATACTGTAGATTATATACCAAAAATGCCTCTTTGATATACTGCACCACACAGCATTTTAGTGTTTGTGTAATGTATTGCAGCAGTATATGTCGAATATTCCTTGATGCATTGGATTTCCATAGGGGGATTAATGGGAAGCTGTTTCCCATTTCCTGGGATCCTGTTTGTAGGCGCCAGAGAGTCAGTAGTGAGATGACTCGGCATGATTTAGTGCCCCAGGCTGGATTTGGGATTGGCCTGGTGTTGGGCTGTAGGGTGGTGTTGGTGGTGTGTGTGTGTGTGTGTATGTGTGTCTTCCTAATGGTACTCACCATCTGACCAGCTTTCCTAGCTCGATTGGTGGCCTTTGAGTCAATTGGCCCCTGAGGCTATGCGTAGCGCCCAGCATGTCCAGGGACGGCCATATTTGTGTCTTAGTCATCTCACTGGCCGCCAGCTTTTCCTCGACACTGACCCATGTGCTTTATTAGAGAGGCCTGCTCCTGCTGAGCTCTGTTCTTCAAATGCATTGTGCCACACTTAGTCGTTATTAGCTGTGTTACAGCTGGTCCCTGGTGCTCAGTGGTGCTTGAACCCTGGTGGTGTGTGGGCTTAGATGGGATGCCTATGAATGTGCTTTTTTGTGTGTGTGTCTGTGTGTGTGTGTGTGTGTGTGTGTGTGTGTGTGTGTGTGTGTGTGTGTTTATGAATGTGTTTGTTTGTGTGTGTGTGTGTGTGTGTGTATGTGTCCTTCTAGGTTGAGTTGACCTTGACTAATGGCTGTAGGTCTGGGAGGACAGTTCCTCTCTCAGCCAGCCAAACTGAGTGCGTGGCGAAGCAGGTGGTCAGTCTCACAGGCAGCACCATTAGTTTCAAGTCATTACACACCTCCCTCCTTACCTCTCCCTCTCTCTCCCTCTCTCTCACTCTCTCCTCCTTTCCTCAGTCATTAGATACTCCGCAGTTTTCCTTTGTTCCCTCTCTTCCATATGTGTCATTCATCTCCCTCTTCTCTCCTTTCTTTCTCCTCCTGTTGTTTTCCGTGTCTTCTGTTTCTCTGTGACCCATTCTATAGTCTCCTCTGTGTGACGCCACTCATGCCACTCCTTACAGCAGCCTGCTCAGAGCCCTGCTCACACACGTCAAACATGGCGGGGTCAGAGTGAGAGTGAGATTACAGATCTGTGTCTTTCATTCACTCACCAATGGCCTTGTTTGTGATGCGTATTCTGCAGCTCTTTCTCTCCCTGCATGTCCAGAATCTCATTCATCCTTCTGTGCTCATCCTTCCTCTCCTCCTCCTCCTCTCCCTCTCTCCTCCGCTCCCCTCTCTCTCCTCCCTCTCTCCTCTCCTCCGTCAGTGCAGTATGATAACGGAGGGAAGCAGTGGGGAGAGGCTGGGTGGAGCAGTCAGTGGAATCCAGGCCAGCTCTCCAGTGGAGGAGAAGCTGCTTTATCTGGGCTCAGCACACTGGAGGGATTTGGACCAGTTCACACTGCAGCACGGAACTGGCCATTAACACATAGGGGGGATGACATAACACACACACACACACACACACACACTGACATTCACAGACACACACACGCACATATGGACATTCACAGACACACAGAAAATGAGACTGAGTCACAAGGCCTCAAGTGCAGCTAAAGGAAATAAACAGAGACAGAGCTAACGCTGAATACTAAACACCCACAAGTCTCAACACTTCCACACACACACACACACACACACACACACACACACAATTTAACACTTCTGGAGAGAGAAAATTTATTTATCACTTCCAAATCAGTGATCAGGAATAGTTGAAAGACATGAACAGAGGGGTTCTGGATACGGAACCCTCAGTAGGCTTAGCACTGTACAGGGAGAGAAAGTTTCCTGTCTCTGTTGTACTTTGTATTTATCACTTCTGCATTGAGGGAGGAGTAGTTTCAGATGGAGATAATGAAAAAGGATAATGGACACTGAAAACACTGAAGGAACATACTGTATGGACTGGGAGGAGTTATAGCCTCTCCATCAGCGGAGAGAGAGTGAAAGTGTGAGCGAGGGAGCAAGCGAGCAGCGGTCTTAAATCACGCAGTGGAGAAGGCTCCGGATTAGCGATTAGCCATGAGAGCCAGAGCCAACTGGAGATGCTCCAGTAGTGTGTGGCGTCCAGCTAACACCCAAGTAACACCCTCAGCCCTTCCCTCTCCCTCATAAACAGGCTTCCTTCTGGCCAGACCAGCCCTCGTGAAGCGTCCCTTCATCCAGAGCCAGCCTGGGCTAGAGGGAAGCTAGCAGCTAAACAAAACTTTGTTGTTCTGCCTATGTTGCCCATGATAATGTGGTGTTATTACTCTTCCTCTGCAGTCGAAGGCCTTGACTCAAAGTTCAATTCCCAAACAGCACTTTGTCTTTTAAAGTTGGATGAGCTGTGAATCTCCGGTAAAAGCATGGCATGTTTTAAACAGTGTAAACAATGACGTAAATTGTATATTGGACATGTTGGGTTGGTTTCAGTATAAGGACTAGTCAAGTTTAGACCTAGACTAAAATCTCTTTTCCAGTGGAAATCTTGAATGAGAGCCTCTTTAATGTAGCACTACTAGGCTTAAGTTGTATGGAAAACTAGACCTATTATCTCCTGTTATCTACTGATATTAGCACTCATTCACTACTTTGTGAAAGTAAGTGTTATATCACACATACTTTACTGTGTATCCACTGGAATAGACAGTTTATTTATTGCTAAACACCTCTGCAATGGCAGAATATTGGCTGCGTTGATTGTGGGACGTGACGAGCAAATAATGGGGTAGTCGGGTTGGTCACCGCGGGGCCCACCTGTCCCATAGGGGTTGCCATGGTAGCTATCACTGCTCAGCACTGATGTCACTCACACGCGCACAGACTGACTATGCACACACATGCTGCAGTGACACACACACGCACACACACACAGATTTTGATCCAGCCTGGTGCTTTGATCTCTTCCTGAGATGCCAGTGTCTCTCTGTGCCTCAGCAGCAAGGCCATGGAGCCAGGGAAAATAAACTGAATTATTAAAGAGCCTGGCGTAAGCCCCCTCTCACCGAAGCACTGCCTCTTCACCCAGCCTGTGGCAGAGGGGGAGTGGAAGAAGAGGAGCCTGTGTAGAATGTTATTATCGATTGGTTTTAATATGAAACACTGAGACTGCACCCTGTCTTTGCAGCTGTGCTAAAGTCTGAGCCTGCTGGGCTGGTTCTACTGCCCCAGCTAGATCACCTCCTGCCCCCGCACCCGCACCCACCCCCGCCCCGCTCGCTGGGTGGACATTTAGCCTCAGGGGTCCTGGTTTCCCAGGAAGTGTTGCCAAGGCGACTATTAGCACTTGTGAGGTGCGTGTGGTGTGCCGTATGGTCTGAGGTCAGATGAGGCAGCTCCTCATCCCCATGACTTTGGCTTGACTCACCGCAATGCGCCTCTCAACCCCGGTCTGCAACAGGGCCACAGAGAAAGGTGCAGACCATAGTGAAGCCACAGGGAAGAGAACAAACCACAGTGAGGCCACAGGGAAGGGAAGACTACAGACCATAGTGAGGTCACAGGGAAGGGAAGACTACAGACCATAGTGAGGTCACAGGGAAGAGAACAGACCACAGTGAGGTCACAGGGAAGGGAAGACTACAGACCATATTGAGGTCACAGGAAAGGAAGACTACAGACCATAGTGAGGCCATAGGGAAGGAAGGACTACAGACCACAGTGAGGCCACAGGGAAGGGAAGACTACAGACCATAGTGAGGCCACAGGGAAGGAAGGACTACAGACCACAGTGAGGCCACAGGGAAGGAAGACTACAGACCACAGCGAGGCCACAGGGAAGGGAAGACTACAGACCATAGTGAGGCCACAGAGGAAGGGAAGACTACAGACCATAGTGAGGCCACAGGGAAGGAAGGACTACAGACCATAGTCAGGCCACAGAGAAGGAAGGACTACAGACCATAGTGAGGCCACAGGGAAGGAAGGACTACAGACCATAGTGAGGTCACAGGGAAGGGAAGACTACAGACCATAATGAGGTCACAGGGAAGGAAGGACTACAGACCATAGTGAGGTCACAGGGAAGGGAAGACTACAGCCAATAGTGAGGCCACAGGGAAGGGAAGACTACAGACCAGTGAGGCCACAGGGAGGAATGGGTTAGGGGGCTTAAGATGTATTGATTTAGGCACAGGGATAATGATTGGGGTTAAATTAACCTTGCTCTCGGTGATTAAAAAGTAATTTAGACAAATGAATTTGGCTAGTAAGGGCATATTAATCTGAAACATTCAGATGTTTCCAACTTTTACTACAAAATGTATTTGCGTTTTTGAAAGTGTGAGGCCCTTTATTGTGTCGTTTCCATGGTAAAGAGAGAAAACATTACACTGAATGGCTCCAATTATATAGATTTGTATTAATTAAAGTACATAATAAAGTCAAAGAGAGAGAGCGAGAGAGAGAGATTAGTGATGTGCTGATGATAATAGGACATGGAAGAGATATGTCTTGCCTCAGTTTCTCTTTAGCGCTCCCCAATGAACACTTCTGCTCCTGGCCAGCTGACTGTGCTAGTCTTCACACACACACACACGCACAAACACACGTACAGGCAGTTGGCTGTAACCCTCAGAGAGGCTCCTGGAAGAAGCAGTAATGTTTTAACCATGAGTTGCCCAGTTACCAACCTGTGCATGTGTGCGTGCCTGTGTGAGTGTGTGTGCATGTGTGTGTGCATGTGTGCGTGCCTGTGTGAGTGTGTGTGCATGTGTGAATGCGTGCTTGTTTGCGTGCGTGTGTGTGTGTGAGTGAAAGAGAGAGAGAGAGAAAGGGAGAAGAAACACCTCTCAAGAATCTCCTCTGTAACCATGGTAACCTTCCAGAGAGCAAACGGATGAAGAGGTGAATTCTGTTTCCCTGGTCACCGATCTTCTCTCCTCAATCAATTTCGCAACCCACAATTGAAGAAGAAATGGCACAAAGCTGTGGGCCAGATGAAATTACCTGCAGAAAGAGGGTCATCCTGCACCTCAGCCAGTGGCCCCTGATCTGACACACACACACACACACACACACACATGCCTGCTCCGGAGGTTATTTGTAAGACGTATTTAAATCCTGTCTGAACGAAAGTGTTTGAAGTGCTCATTGACTTTGGGAATACAAAAGGGACCCACGGCACTCCTCTAGCACTGAAAATATGAAATGCATTTATTTGTATGTCTATTTTGCTGAATTGATGTGTTGGATTTTGGCTCAATACAGTGGAATAAATCTTATGGGATCAAATGCTACATGCAGAGCATCAGCCAAGAAGCATCATGTCTTTACAGAGAATTTGTCCAAAAGAAAAGAAGTCGATGCAAGAACTTTTGGATAGATGAGCTTTTGACTTCTTTACTAATCCAGAATCCAGACACAAGAAAAGCAAAGAGATGGACTTGAGACTTGAGCTCAAATGATGTGACTGGACCGCGTTCCACAAACTAATGATTTATGTTGCTAATGCACATAATGTAGACTGCTGAGAGCAGTGTTTCCAAAGGGGTCTCCAGGGTCACTGAACAGAGGGGGGGAATTGAAACCCCCATGTTAGAGGAATAATGTCTGACGATCGATTGCTTGCTCACTTGCTCGTTCATTCGCTGCCCCCCAAACGTACAGTCAAGTCTGGCGGCAGTGCTGGATGGTAATCTCCTGTGGCAGGGGACCTGACCCCTCTCTACCTGTGCCTCTGGAAGCAGCAGACGTCACACACACACACGCACACACACACACACTTACTTGTACTTAGTGATTTAATACACAGACGTGTATGTGCTCCTGTGTGTGACAGAGAGCATCAGAACTCATTCATCTCAAGATCATTAAACTGATATTTACATATATTGTTTTATATTTTTTTATATTGTTTTATATACTTTGTAGATGTTCAAAGGGATATTCTGGCATTTGTCAACCCATTGCCCTGTTGTTTAAGGTCACAGAGTGCTGTTGGTAGGAATTAAAATGTGAAAATTTGGTACCACAAAATTAGCAAAAAAGCAGCAAAGGCTAACTGAGATGAACAACTGAGACAGAGTATCCTTGGCCTTAGCAGTTAGCGTTAGCTGCAGGTACACTATTTTATGTACGCGGTCTCGAGGTACGCGGTCTATGTTGTAGGTTTCATACCGACAGCACTGAGCGACCTCAAACAACAGGGCTATTGATGGCATTGGAATATCACTTTAAAGGACTGATGAACGATACAAATATAAGTATAGGTGGTGGTGGAGTAGCGGCTAAGGAACCTGGCTAAGCGGCTAAGGCGGCTAAGGAAACATGCTAGTTGTTTGGAAATTGTAGGTTCGAATCCCTGCTGCCACCATTGTGCCCTTGAGCAAGACCCTTAACCCCAAGTTGCTCTAGGGGAGACTGACCCTGATGTAGTTGAGAGTTGACAAATGTAAGTCACTTTAGATAAAAGCAGCTGCTGAATGCAGTAATGTAAACGTATACAATAGACCCCAGTTGGCGATACTAATGTAAATGTAAGCAATAGACCCCAGTTGGCGATAGGTCAAAGACTCTGTCTCACACACACTCTCTCCTCGGGTCTCATTTTGTGCTTTGCTGGTAATGGTATAGTGTAACCAGACAACACTGATTTCTGTGGATAGTCCCTGATTTTGATGTTCTGTCCCTGGTAAAATATAAGAGATCCCACTTTGTCTCCTATGTCTGAAGCTCAAAAAATACTTATTTTAATGATATTTTAATGAAGTAGGAATGTCCACGGTTCCCAAGGAAAATTCAGGGATATGTCCCCGATTTTTGTCTCGGAGATCTGGTCGCTTTATGATGGTAACCTCTTCATCCACTTCAGCAGTCATGTACCAGGTGATCCATCGGATCTGTTACTGTTACTGTCATCCCTGTGAACCCTGGATACTTTTTGTCAGTAGGAAAAAAATGAGAAAATTTGCCTAACATTGATAGAATAGCGAGATGACAGCTAATAGTAACATGTCATCTGTTTGGAATTCGACAAACCAGACCCACTCAGGCTGACTTCCCCTGTAGAATCAGTAGCGCTGTCACTCTCTGAACTTTTCCATTCAGGAGTCAGTTCAGCTCTTAGCTATCTGATCTGCCTCTGCTCTCCAGTGGTGTTTCATTATTACTGTCTCCTTGACCAAACATGGCTGCTGGAGATGCTGTCAGGTAATAAGAGCGTAATGAGAGCCTCTCATTATCTCTGAATACTTAAACCCCCTGCTAAAAGAGAATGGAAACAGTAATGTAGGCCAGCACTTTTTGAGAGAAGCTAGGATGTGTGTTTCACTGTCACTTTGTGTGTGTGAGTGTGTGTATGTGTGTGTGTGTGAGAGAGAGCAGAACTACAGGCGTGTGTATGTCAGAGGTTTGTATGTTTGTCTACACTAAGTGTGTGTGTGTGTGTGTTTGTGTGTTCTCATTCCTGACACATTTGAGTTTGATACTCCTCACAGTTGGGAATGTGGCCATGTGAAACTGACACAGCTTTATGTGGTGTGTGTGTGACGGTGTTTTTCCGACCTCTCGTCTGCTACACAGATAATGACTTAGGCCTTAGCGCTGTCCTCGGAGCCAGAAGAGGGCCAACAGGACCGATCACACCATCAATTATGGTTGTGTATGTGGGAAAGAGTGAGGAGGACTATAAGCATTCTGGTGGTGCCGTGTGTTTTATTGTGTGTGTGCGTGTGTGTGTGTGTCCCAAGAGAAACTGCTGTCAGTCCACTACAGCCACTCAGGGAGGATGTGCGCTTGGTGCATTTGGTTTTGTGATTGATGGCGCTGATGGTTTAATGACTTAAACAGGACATACATAAACACACACACACACACACACACACAGACACACACACACACACACACACACACACAGGGATACACGTACACACACACTCATACATACACAAACACACACGCACGCACCGACAGTTGAATATATACTTAAACATGCACAGACAGACACACACATACACTCACACACGTACAGCTGCATATATATTTGAACATGCACAGACACAGACACACACACACACACACACACACACACACATGCACACACATACACACTCAGTGAGTTTCAGACACACATTAGAGGTTATTAGAGGCCCACCCAAGCTGATGTGTGTATGTTAAGACTCATGCCTTCCTTGTTAACAACAGCAGGCCCAGCAGCCAATACACACAAACACACACACACACAGACTCATACACATTCAAACACCCACATACACACAATGTGTACACACTT
>PYXC01002328.1:392500-395000 GCA_015244755.2 Tenualosa ilisha | reverse complement strand
ATCATTTATTTATTTGTTTGTTTACATATTTAGACTCAGTATCTGAAAAAAATATGACTCTGTTGACATTGCACCCAAAATGAAGCACACTCACTGATTAATGTGACTAACACCCAACACAGGGGCCTTGGCGTTGCTAACCCACACTGTTTATGCTCTGACATTACACTGACATTAGGCCACTGTCTGTGATTCTGCACAGAGAGGGAGGACTTTAAAGGACTAGCATGTGATTCCTCTCTAATTTACTTGAGGAAGCAGGAGGGGGAGGGGTGTCATTGGATTGGCTCATTTTTGCCAGAGTTTGTGACTGTTCCTTTGACTCTGGATCCATGTTGTGTTGGACTGAATGGCGTGTGTGTGTGTGTGTATGCCTGCATATGTGTGTGTGTGTATGCCTGCATATGTGTGTGTGTGTGTGGTGTGTGTGTGTGTGTGTGTGTGTGTGTGTGTGTGTGTGTGTGTGCCCACATGCCTTTTCTCCATCAAGCAGCTGCATGCCTGCTGCACCTTTCCTCTCTCTGGTTCTTTCATGTGTTTCCCTGGGGTAGAGAGGCTCCTCTTCCTGTGGGTGTGATGGAACCACTTCATTAGAGCAGCTCTCTCTCTCACACACCCCAAACACACACACACACACACACACACACACACACACACAAGCATATGGAAACAACCACAAACTCACACTCATACCCACACAAACATCCCTTAGTGGCCTACCAAATCCCTTCAAAGGCCTGTGACCCTCAGAGCCTTCAAACACTGGGCTGTTGGCATGGACCATCAGTCATCAGGGATCTCTCTCTCTCTCTCTCTCTCTCTCTGCAGTCAGAAAGGGGTAGAGATATATTTAAGAGAGAAAGGGGAAAGAAGGACTATAGAGAAAGAAGGAATAAAAGAGGGTGGTAGAGACATAGAAGAGAGAGAGGAAGAGATGGGGGAAGAGAGAGAGAGAAATAGAGTGAGAGGAAGACGGATAGACACAGAGATGAAGAAAGAGGAGACACAGGAAATGGTTGCATTCTCTGGAGACCGAGGCTTCTGACCACGTTGCTGTCAGCTGTGACTTGAACTCCTCACTCAGGCCACAAACATCTGGGAGACGCCAGGAGTTTAAAGCCCCAAGTATATTTACTCACAGAAATACACACACACACACACACACACACACACATCCCCTGTCCTGCTTTATTCCCCTGGTTTTGGACCTCCTGACTCTGTGGCCTGAGACACACGTCTGGGTGTCTGACGGAACACGTCCCACAGGGCCATGACCCAACTGAGCTAAGATGACCCATCTGGACTGGACCAAGACCAGATCCCCTGCAGAGCTAGCCCTGATCAGAGCTGCTAGAGGTCAGAATGATATGCATCCCTACTCTGGGTCAGGACCAGGCCTTCCTCCCATCCCAGCCATAATATATCCATCCATGCCTTGGCCAGATGTGCTCAGATCACTGGATCCAGACTTCCAGAGTGCGTCTCCACGAACTGCTCCTCACTGATGCGGAGGCAAGGCTGGATCTGGCCCAGATTCATTTCAGATCCAAAACTGGGCCAGATCTATTCTAGATCTGTTTCCAACTCGGTTCAGATACTAACCAGATCCAATGTAGAGTTGACCTTTATCTGTGTGAAATTAAGGCCAGATTGGTCCCACCAGGCATCTCTTTGTGATTCTTTGTTAGAGTTGAGATTGGATTACCTCAGGGGAGAGGAGAGTTGAGGTGAGCGGAGTAGAGTGAGGTTGTATGTTTTTACTCTGAGCACAGCCAGACTCCCTCGGTGCCCTAACAGCACTGCACGTGTGATGTCAGGAAAACAGGACTCCGTGTCAAGAATCTGTCAATTATTCCTCTCTGCGGCAATCAGTCACTGTGTCAGAATGTCAGGACTTTTCCTTGCCAAGGATCATTTTATGGCTGACTGTGTGTATATGTGCATATGTGTGTGTGTGTGTGTTAGAGAGAGAGAGAGACAGAGACAGAAAGTGGGACAAAGACAATAAGTGTGTGTGTGCGCTTCTCTGTGCATAGCAGACATCTGATGGGGGAGAGAGTGGTCCCCATGAGGTCCCTGTGTATAACAGGAGAGGAGAGAAGAGGAGAGCAGAGCAGCCTGCCGGGCCTGCCTGGCCTGCCTGGCCTGGCCTGGGTCTTCCCCTGACTGAATCCTTGTGGAGCTTTTCCACCTTATCAGCCAGGTGCAGACCCAGCCTCCAGCCTCCTCCTCCTAGTCCCAGGCACTGAGGCGCTGCAGCAGGCTCTTCCAAGGTCCCCTCATATTGGGCGTGAGGATGGAGGCCATCAGTGCTGCCACACCACTGGAGGCAGATGGCATTCAGAAAGCCAATAGCACAAAGCACTCTGAGTGCCACCTCACTTTTCACAACAAGGGTTGTGTTTCAGAGAGGTTACTGCTGGTTAGAATTTTAATTGATATATATATATATATATATATATATATATTTATATGTATATACTGGATCATGTGACCCAGA
>PYXC01002328.1:380000-390000 GCA_015244755.2 Tenualosa ilisha | reverse complement strand
TTCTTAAACTGATTCTTTTTTTCCCAAAGGTCCCATCAAGTGGAGTTTATGTGGCTAGAAACATATAATGTGGTATGTGTGTGTGTGTGTGTGTGTGTGTGTGTGTGTGTGTGTGTGTGTGTGTGTGTGTGTGTGTGTGTGTGTGTGTACATGTCAAAGTTGGGTGGGGTGCCATGAGCATCTGTATAGGCCCACACATGGAGAGTGTTGGTGTGGTCCGGCAGTGATGTGACCACAAGAGTTTTACTGGACTACACACACACACACACACATACACGTTTGTGTAATCTGTAATGAAGATACCCTTGAACAAGGTTGCCTGTGCAAAGTCCTTTTCATCTGTCCTACACTCACTAACTTTGTGTTGAGGTCTATAGGGCCTCTGACTGTCTGGACCATGTTTATTACAGTAATGACTTGAGCAGACCAGAAAGTACTTAGCCTAAAAGCACTTTCAGAACACAGAATGGGTCAGCACACACACACGCACACACACAGAGAGAGAGAGAGAGAGAGAGAGACTTTTTTAATGAGATGCTCTGCAGAACTAATGAGCCAATACATGTAAACAAATGAGGTGTACACATAAATACACAAGAAAGAACGAAAGAAAGAACGTATAATGTAAGCGTAAATACACACATGCAGTCACATCTGTAGGCTATATGTGGCAACATGAGGCAATGGTCTAAATCACTGGTTGGCTAACCGTCATCATTTGTGTCCGAGGGTGAGTGCGCTCCCGTCTAACCTTGCCGATGAAGGGACCAGACCCCGCCAAAGCGTAATCTGTAATCTGTAAACCCTTCTCTGTAATTCATTGTCATTTGGTCGGCACGATCATACGGTTATGAACATGAAAGGTGATGTTACTTCATTCTTGCTGTAAGGGGCATATTGATCGAAATCTCCTCCACTCACCCAGAGAGTTATACTGCTCCTACAAGTTTTGTATAAATTCTTGCGATCGCCATAAAAGTGTCGGGATAGGGGCCAAATGTAGCTAATCCTTTTTTTCTTCAGCGGGTTCGGCTGACAAACTGAATGAGTTTTTTTTTTTTTTTTAAATCTCACTCGGCTTTCTTTTGCTATCGGCAAAATTCTTGGCGTGTCTAAGGGGATTGTTGGCCATATTTCGTTCTATTGCATGTCAGTTACAGCTGTGCAACATTACGAGAGGGAAATGATAGTCTAACACGAGGGGGTGTTGCCCATCCGTTGGATACCTAAGCCTCGGAGAAAGGCTGCGGACTTCTCCCCACTTCAGCGATCTGAGTTTGAATGGGCGCATCCGAGGAACTTTTCCTGGAGTGAGCCGTATGCGCTTTGAAGCTTTGCAGAATACTGATGGTTAGCTCAATATCACGATGAGTGGACGCTATCCACACGGAAAAACTCAATCGCTGACGGCCAATCAGCGAATTAATCGCACTTTGCAGTTCATTCCCAGGTAAGTGCGGGCTAGTGGGCTGTTGTACAGTGATGGTATACTATACGATCTTTCTTTCTTCAAAATATGTTTTGAAATTATTCATTCAAATTGGCATTCATTTTAAAACAACGAAGACTACTTCAATCAATGTGAAATAAGTAATAAAAAAGAAAAGAAAAATGTTTCTGAAGTAGACGTGCAGTGTAATATTAGGGTCTTTAGATGTGTGTGGTTTGGACAAAGGCAGTAGAAATTGACTTACTGTACTGTCAATATGTTCTGCACTTCCTTAGCTCATCGAGGTTTCTTGGCTGCATGTTGTTTGGTTTAAGTACCTTAGTGCATTAATAACCGTGACACAGACCCCTTGGACGCAAGAGGTGAGGTGATGGATACTGTGTCATTTTTAACCCAGTAGGAAACGTCTGACCAGTTCAACATGTGTACTCACACACGCGGCTTTGATCCACATGTCAGCCGGCCTCCCACATGAGAAGTGGCTCTTAAAACTTTAACTTCACAAACCCTTTACATCGACCCCGGTCACTGAGTAAAGCTGCATGTGTTGAGACAAGCCTCTGCTACTGGCTGGCTGATTGGTGGCAATCAAAGCATGTCTGGTCTCTTGACTTACTTATCAGCTTCACAAATGGCCCCTGAGTTTTGAAAAAAACTTTTAAATGGACTCTGTTTTTAATGAGGTGGATAAAAAGCAGGTGGCCTTTGGTCCTTGGTCTGTGGAGTCAAGGTTACAGGGGACTGAGAGAGCTGTTAATTGCGCCCTGTTAAACCCCCATACAACTTGTTTGCTGGACCTGTGAGGAAGTCCTCAGTTTTACAGGGTGACATGTCCAGATGTGTCTAAAGAACAACATCCCCACTAATAATGTAAGAACTTGTGTGTGTGTGTGTGTGCATGAGAAATGGTCTATGTGTTGGACAGTCTGAGTGTTTGGCATTGTTGCGATTGTGTGTGTGTTGGTGTGCGGCCAACAGTGATGTGGATTTTGTGCATTTATCTGTTGTGATTGTGCTCGATCATGTGTATTATTTTGTGCTTTTAAGACAAAGCGTTAAAAAACGGGTTGCTCTTGTTTGAGCACCAATGGAAGCAATTGTGTTTGAGGGCATCTGGTGTGTATTTACGGCCCAGCACTGGGAGACGTGCTCCGACACACATGACTCAGTTCTGGCCTCGGTCAGGGAGGAGCAAGGAGCGGGCCCTTTTCACTGTCTGTCCGTCGGGCCCGGCCACCTCCCCCCCCCATAATCTTTCAAACACAAACCAAAACAAACGCCCCTCTCTTTCTCTTCTCTTCTCTCTCTCTCCTCTCCTTCTGGTCTCAGTTTTCTAAAAGAATAGCTCCAGAGCATAAATCATGGCTGAACTTTGGCTCAGCGCCATGCACAACACCAGTCTAATTTTCACCCCACTCGCAAGAGCATTTACAGTCTGGGGGCCTCTCCCCCCTCCTCTCCTCTCCCCTCCTCCTGGCCTTGTGGACTCCTCCATGAGCTGGATCAGAGCACCCACCCTTGTGGCAACCAGCAGTCCACCTCCTGTGGATTCCTCATGACCTCTGCTAGCAGCAGTCATATCCCCCATCCCCAGGGCTCATCCCCTGAGTTAACAGTCCGATGCTCCATCCCAAAGTCCCCTGTCCTTGTGTTTGCAGTCATACAGTGTGTACTTCCCCTGGCCCTTGTTCTTTGTGTTAGCAGCCTTACCCAGTTCCCCAGGCTCACATTCTCCATGTTAACAGTTTAATCCCCAACACCCCAGTCTCCAGGTCCCTCTTATTAGCCTCCCCAGGGGAACTATGAGGTCCAACAGCTCCTCTCCATCACTGCTGGGGTGTCTGGCCTGGGTCTCCATCCTGACCACAGTGTTGTTGTGTTGTGCTGTTTTGGGGGGTTGAAGGTACGTGCCTGCCTGGAGCCCAGCAGACTGCATGGAGCCAGGGGGACGGGGGCCCAGCTTGTCGCTCTTGCCTTGGTTTCACCACAGCTCAGCTCAGCTCACCCCGTTCAGCGTGAGGGGAACATAAAATGCTCAGTGTTTCAGTGTTTCAGCACAAGGCCTAATTTGCACAGTAATGGCAGGCTCATTTAGTGGGTTTCAAGCTTTGGATGTTTTTTTCCCCCTTTCTCCTTTGACATGCTTGTTAGAATGATCTCAGAATGAACTCAGACTGATGACTGCTCACCTTAGACCTGACAGTCAGGTTAGAGTATGAGTCAAACACACACACGCACACACACACACACACACACACACACATACACACACACACACACTCTCTCTCTCCACTTTTTCCCCTTTTTAAAGACTTAATAGTGCCTGTCTGGAAGTGGTCTGAGGTGATCAGTAAAGGCTGTCTACAGTCTTCTCCTTCCTTCCTCTTTCAAGTAATCCCTCTTTCTTCATCCCTCTCTCCTCACATTCTTTCAACTCACTTCTTCTTTTCTTCTCCGGTACAACTATTAGGAAGGTGTGTGCCCACCTTTGAGGTCAGGTTCTCTCTGTTGCAGTTGTGGTTGTGGCCTTGGGCTCGGAAGAATACTGTGAGACTGCGTTCTTTTTTTAATGAAACTACATACAGTGTAAACAAAGAAATCAAATGCAAAAAGTCAAATCTTATCTCTCACCCACCAAATACCTCACATCAACCAGTGCCATAAAAATTCCTCCAGGGCCTTCTGTATAATCCAGTGTTCAGACTGGTGGCCTGAGTTGTGCTGTGGTCTGTCTGGAAGCTGATTCCTCTGGGTTAGGCTGTGGTCATAATGCCCTGGGTCTCTTTGAGTGGATTTGGGGGATCGACGCTCGTGGGAGCATGACTGGAGGTTGGGGGGGGTCAGATGTGTGGTGCACCGCCACGCCTCAGAGAGAGTCACGCTGACTGCCCCCAGTAACCCCCAGAGAGAGCTGCCAAATCTAATAGCCCATCATACCACAGAGAGCGCCCACAATTATCATCCACATTCCTCCCATTGATGGGAAGCCTCGGTGTCAGATCCAGCCCACGCACGAGCCGCCCCGTGAATCTGCTGACTGTCGAAAAGCGTGAATAATGACAATGTGTTTGAGGATGGTGTGTGAGAGTACATTAACTCAACTTCCTGTTTGAGTGTGTGGTCTGGGCTGGTCGCTGCACCGGTGTGATAGCAGCACCTGTGTTTTCTCATGGAGGACAGTAAAAGTTGTTTTAGCCAGGCCTGCTGCCGCTGCGGTTGGTCAGTTACTCACCGAAGTGCATCGTGGGAGGATGAGGGAGTGTACATGTGTGTGCCACATGTTAACATCACAGTGTGTTGCAGAAGTCCTGTTCAGTGTCCAAACCCTCAGCAGCTCCCTTCCCTCGAATTATTTGCTGTGTTTGAATAACATCTTGATTGATTTTTGTTTTTTTAATATGAATGTGAAATCAGGTCAATTTTACCATGTGTTTACTGTGTATGGAGCAGACTGTGTTGTCATTATTGTGCCTCTCAGCAGGCATGTAGTGAGAACATGGTTTCTATGCCATGCCACAGATAACTTTACAGCTTTCACTCAGCATGTTTTCAATGTCATTCCACCTTCCAATAGATATATTATTGGATATAATTTGGTGGACATTTCAGAAACCTTGTTCATTCTCATTTGACAACATCTCGTCAACATCATGTGGGTCGGACTCAGATCAGTTCCTTAACAGTTGTTACATTTACATTTACATTTATGCATTTAGCAGACGCTTTTATCCAAAGCGACTTACAAAAGAGGATAACATTCAAGCTACAACACAATGAAACAAACTAACAAAGAGTGCATATTGCTAACATAAAAACTGCACTATTTTTAAGTTGAAAGTGCAATAGTGTAATAAAGTGCAGTATAAAAGAGAAATTAAGTATAAGATGTTAGTGCATTCTCAAAATTTAAGCCAGGAGATATTCTTGGAAGAGCTGGGTCTTCAAGAGTTTCTTGAAGGTGGAGAGGGTATCAGTTGATCTGGTAGCACTTGGAAGGTCATTCCACCAGTGTGGAACCAAACAAGAGAAGAGTCTGGATTGACCTGCGTGAGGTGTTGACCGTGCTAGATAACGAGTGAAGTGGTCGGCGGGTGACATAGGGCTTTAGGACGAGTATTCAGGTAGATGGGAGCAGAGCCATCAATCACCCTGTAGGCCACCATAAGTGCCTCGAATTTGATGTGAGCAGCCAAGGGTAGCCAGTGGAGTTCATAGTTTGTTAGACTTGAAGTTAGTTGACTATGAATCCATCCATCCATTCAACTAGAGCTCTAGAATGCTAATGTTTTGGCTAGCCCACTGCAGTGGGGTGTGCCTGTAGCCTCCCAGAGCAATACAACAATACATAACTTTATGGCCTCAACCGCAAAGGATTATTCTGGATGCAAAACCAATTCAGCTTGGTGTATATAATATAATCTGCAGGCAGATTCCTCCCTGTTCTCAGCATTCCCAGCCCAGCACACAGCAAGGCTGTTATTTGTGAAGTGCTATGGGGATTTGTAACGCACACGACAGCGGAGACGCGTCCCACTGCGGCTTGCAGTCGGCTAAGCGGAGCGCCGTTGAGTGCCGCTCTCCTCTGTATTCCTCACGGATGACATGCTGACGTGTCGCATTCGGCACATTCTGGATTCAAAGCAGCATGCTTCGTGGCGGCGCCAAGCCAGGAGCAGAAATCGATCGCTGAGAGATCCTTTTGTCCTCGCTGAGGGCCGGTGGCAGTGGCAGTGGCTTTCAGCCTGGTCCCGCCGCTCGTTTGGAGCCGCTCGCTAACCTGTGATTAGCGCAAATGGCTCACTCCTTAACTTGTCCTCTGCCAGCGTCAGCGGGTCATTTTAACCCCGCAGGATTTGGCAAGAGGAGCTCGCTTTCCCATGTCTGGGGCCCTGTGCCGAGGATAGCAACCACAGGATAATTTCAGCTCTGCTCCACACAGAGGAAGAACATAGCGGAGAGAGGAAGGGATGGAGAGAGAGAGAAAGAGAGAGAGAGAGAAGAAAGAAAAGAAAGACAAGAGGGAGAGAGAGAGAAAACGAAAAGGATCAAACTAAACAGAATAACAAAGTGTCAGACACGTGAAAAAGAGAGAGAGAGAGAAATATACAGAGAAATAGGCACTGTGTAGCGTCTTTCCCACCATGCATTGTGGGTCGTCAGTGTGTTTGCATAAAACTGATTACTACCTGCAGTTGCCAAGTACAAGAGAAACAACATGACCAGGATCACCAAACCAAAAAAAAAAAAAACATTACTGCCCAGCTCATCAAAATTCTGCACAGTTCATCAGTGTTTGAGATGGTCAGCTCTAAACAGAAGATGTTTTTTTCCACCCTGGCCTTCGAGAGTAAGAGTGGAATAAGAATTAGAATGGAGAATATCCTGTGTTATGTCTAGACCAGGAGCAGCATACAGGATTGATGTTTGAACTGGTAGCTGGAGCTCCTGTACAGTATATTAGGTGCAGCTGAGTTTCCTCACTGCTGAAGTTTGTATAAGTGCACGGTAATTAGACTGATTAGAACTCTCATCTGTGGTGTGTGTGTGGTGTGTGTGTGTGTGTGTGTGTGTGTGTGTGTGTGTGTGTGTGTGTGTGTGGAGCATGTGTGTGAGTTTTAACGCATGCGTTTGTGGCACACACACACTTCTGGCTGTGTCCAGAGATGCTGAGAATGCAGCAGGACTCTTTCCATGTCATGACGGAACTCCCGCTGAAGGACCCGCACGTCTCAGGTTGAAACCTCGCGGAGCTGGAAAACTGTGGTAGAATCGTTTCCCCACTTACCGTAAATCTAGGCGCAAGTAGTTATTAATGCTGGCAAAATGAGTCAGGCACAGGCACAGGCCGCGTGGCCAACCGTCTGCTTTTCCTGCTTCACACCACCAGCAGCAGCAGACATGAGGTCTTCAGCAATGTGTGTCCGTCACGAGGACCTCAGGAGTGTTTCTGACATGAGGACCTCAGGAGTGTGTCCGACACGAGGACCTCAGGAGTGTTTCTGACATGAGGACCTCAGGAGTGTGTCCAACACAAGGACCTCAGGAGTGTGTCCGACACGAAGACCTCAGGAGTGTTTCTGACATGAGAACCTCAGGAGTGTGTCAGACACGAGGACCTCAGGAGTGTGTCCAACATGAGGACCTCAGGAGTGCTTGGCAGAATCCTCTCCTCTCATCCTCTCAATGTCACTTCTTCAGTCTCTTCTCTTCCCCTCTTCTTTCCTCTCCTCTCCTCTCTCCCTCACTTCTTCTCCTTTCTCTTCCTTACATCTTGTTCTTCTCTCCTCTTTCCTCCCCTCCCCTCCTCTCTCTCTCTCTTTCTCTCTATCTCTCTCTCTCCTCAGTGCTGATGTGTGTTAGTGGTGTCCCTGTTCAGGGAGATGGCAGATGGCTGCTGTGTCCTCACACTCTTCGTCTGGGTGTCTCTTGCCTCATGTCAGGAAGTGTGAGCAGCTCTGTAATGCCATGTCTTGTGTCCCAAGCAAGCATTAGTGGGGTTCTTTAAGTCATTAGCACACATTTAGCCAGCAGATGCTACTGAGACTCAGGGACACTTTTGACTCATTTAATCTCAGTTTCCTAATTTAGTGCACTGACAGACACAGAAACAGAGCAAATGTCTTAATAAATTTTCCTTATTTATTCATGTACACTGTAAAACAGAAAAAGTAAAGCTTACTTGAAAAATGTCAAAGCTTATTTGAAATGTCACTTTTGACAAAAGCGTTGGCTAAGTAACCATAAACATATTTAATTATTTATTGTCATGGTAGTCTTCAGGCAGTCAAAAACTTGATGCAGAGGAAGGTCTTTCATATATATGTCAGTCTGGATTCTCTAAGTAAGCACATTCTGTACAATATTAATCGTTATAGCACATAATTAAGCAATGAAACTCTGCACCTCTCAATTAACTATTACGAGTTCATAACCCTAACATCCACCCCTATAATAATATAAAACAGGCATTATACTTGTAATTAATTGGGTGATAAATGCCTAGTTTGAAAGGATACTTCATCTAAAAGTGACTGCAGACTCCTACAGCTTTGGTTGAGTAATTCATGCCTCCGGGTGCGGTTGCTGTATTAAAACAGACGTGAATGTGTTTGCGTGACTTGTGGTGAGTGTCTATTTTCCTTTGCAGTGTCCCGTGCTGAACTTGTGCACTGTGTAGCGTCATCCTGTCACGCCTGCATGGCATTAGCCCACTTTATCAGGCAGGGAGGGGAGACAGAGAGACGGAGTCATACAGACAGACTCAAACAGCCCAAGTTAGAGGGATGTTCAGACACACAAAGCTGAGGAGTATTTCTCCGCGTTGACAGCCTGACGCAATACAGGCAAATATGTCTCATATTCCCTTTCTTGCCAAGGGGTGAGGGGGACACTTTGTTCATTGGGGGATGGGCAGAGAGGATTTAAGCAAAGTAATCAGGGATCTTTAATTTTTGGGGGGTGGGGGTGGGGGTTCTCCCCTGTCGTGTCTCATCTTGATGCCCAGTGGAAGGGGGCGAGTGTGCCAGGTTGGGCAGATTGGCAGTGTAAAGCCCCAGCTTTTCAAGGGCAGCTGTCAGGACAATTCTGTCCTTGCTGCTTCTCGCAAGATGAGATTGCCCCTGGACGCCAGCGTCAAAACCCTGCTCACACACACACACACACACACACACACACACCACACACACACACACACTCACCCATTGCCCCTTAAATGCCACTGTCAAAAAAGTCTCACTCACGGACACACACACACACACACACACACACACACACACACACACACACACATACACCCCACCAATGATTCACACTTTCTCTGCACGCAATACTAACATGATGGCAGCAGCGTCTTTAACCGTCTTTAGTGTGTCTCTGTGCTCAGTTAAGCTTCCTTTTATTGCTCTCTGCCTGTTTGGGTTTGTGGTCCAGGCTTTATTGAACTGGCTACTTTTCTCTCTTGTCACACACACACACACACACACTTTTCAGCAGTGTTGTTTTATGACTATGGGTATTAGCTCATAGGTGTGTCTTTCCGGAATGAATCAGAATTAGAGCTCTCCCACAGACTGCAGCTGGCTGGACCCTAATCCAGCAGGAGTCTCATGCCATATTCAGTGTCAGAAAGTAGTCCTATGCAGTGTAGTCTGTCATGCCCAGTGCTAGGATGCTAGCAGCATAGTCTGCCATGCCCAGTGCTAGGATGCTAGCAGCATAGTCTGCCATGCCCAGTGCTAGGATGCTAGCAGTATAGTCTGCCATGTCCAGTGCTAGGATGCTAGCAGTATAGTCTGCCATGCCCAGTGCTAGGATGCTAGCAGTATAGTCTGCCACGCAATGCCCAGTGCTAACTGTATAGTCTGCCACGGCATGCCCAGTGCTAGCCAGAGTCTGCTATGTCGTGCCTAGTGCTAGCCATATCATCTGCCATGTTGTACCCAATTCTAGCTGTCGCCTGTCAGGTCATGCCCAGTGCGAGCTGTAGTGCCAGTCTGTGGGACACTCTGTGTGGTGCCCGTCTGTGGTCTGCCTTTCTTCCTGGCAGCACCT
>PYXC01002328.1:355000-375000 GCA_015244755.2 Tenualosa ilisha | reverse complement strand
GAATGGAGTCTGGCCCGTGTTTACCATGGCATTGGCCTGGAGTTCTCTAGCCCAGCGTGCCAGTGCTGTGCCTAAATTAGGCCCTCGCTTGTTTTCCCCCTTTCCAAGCTAACAGAGCGTGGGCCAGGGTAAATCTGTCTCTTCTGGAGAAAATTGTCCTTTTTTTCCCGCATTCTGCTTGTGTAGACAGAGGCGAGGCGAACAGAACAGAGCAGATCTCTGGCCTTATGAGACGAACTCTTAAAGGAGACGTCCGGTATAAGTCAACCCACATCCTTGTTGCCTACCTCGCCGAGTGCAGTCGTTAGAAAAAGGATCCAGAATATTTGACCCAACGAGGGACGAATAAGAAAACACAGCTAATGAAGCCAAGGAAACATAGCTAATGCTAACAAAGCCAAGGAAACACAGCTAATGCTAATGAAGCCATGGAAACACAGCTAACGCTAACAAAGCCAAGAAAATGCAGCTAATGCTAACAAAACCAAAGAAATTACAGCTAATGCTAACAAAGCCAAGGAAACACAGCTAATGCTAATGAAGCCATGGAAACACAGCTAATGCTAACAAAGCCAAGGAATCACAGCTCATGGAAACGAAGCCAAGGAAACAGCTAATGCTAACAAAGCCAAGGAAACTTTTCGGTTTCGGTTTTCTGTGCCTTTTTCTGTTAGCATTAGCTGCCGGTTCACAGTTTTGGTCTGCTGTACTGAATGCTCTTGATCTTCTTCCTACCAACAGCACTTGATAAGTTCAAGCAACAGGGAGAAGGGACTGATCAGCCTTTTCTTTTAGCACAGGAGCTGGAGAATTCTGCCCGTCTACATCTGTTGTGGTTGTAGTTTAATAATAGAGTCTAATAATCAGCACGGATGGTGCATCTGAGTTCCCCCAGCGCTCCTGGGCTTCTGTAGCTGTGGGTGTTGCTGGTGGTGGTGTCCACCACAGTCCCCCCGTGCCTTACGGGAAGGAGGACTCGAGGCCAGGGCTTGACCCTGTCTGCTCATAAACACACGGCCTCAAATAACTCTGCTGGAGGAAATTTGAAAATCAATGAGGGGACAGAGGAGGAGGCTGTTTGTGTGTGTGTGTGTCTGTGTGTGTGTCAGTAGGTGGGTGTGTTTGCATGGTTGAGGGTGCATGTGTGTAGGTGTGTGCAGATATCAGTAGAGGTGTCTGTGTGTGTGTTTGTGTGTGTGTGTGTGTGTGGACACCACATAGAGAGTTGCATAAGCGTCTGTGGTCAGTGTCTTACAGGAACTCTGACCATCCCTCAGGCAGGGATCCCATGCAACCTTAGTGGACTGGAGACAGAGTGAAGGAGGCAGCCATGTCTGCTCATTTCCTGAGTGTTTACAGGAATGCAGGGTGCCTCAGAAATGCACTCAGCTGTGAGACTGCAAAGCCCAACAGAATATCAACTCAGGCAGGTGGCCAGTTAGGTAGGACATAGACTGTAGGAGGACTCAGGGCTGATCATCTTTATATTCACATTCTCAAGCCATGACCAGAACACGCACACACACACACATAACACACACACACAGACAAGCACACACACATTCCTACCCTGATTTTTGTTCTATGTCATGCTCGCTTTAAGCTTGTATGAGTGTGTGAGCAAGAGCGATGTGTGTTTTCATATTGCATGCAGACAATCTGATGGAGCTTTGATAAGAGGGTCTGTGTTTCACTCCCAGATAACACGATGACAAAGAGCCGAAGGTTGTGTGTGTGTGTGTGTGTGTGTGTTCAGATTTTGGTTGGTTCTTTGTTGCATATATATATATATATATATATATATATATATATATGCAACATATAGGTGATACATATAATTCAAATTAGTAAAGTACTAAATGAATAAAGTCTTGTGCGTGTGTGTGCGCACGTGTGTTTGTGTGTGTGTGTGTGTGTGTGTGTTATGCTGGCTTTGTTCAACTGAAAAGAAGCACTCAGTAATGTGATGGTGTTTGTGTGTGTGTGTCATTTGAAACAGAAACCTCCTGTTCAACCCCACATTTTACATGCCATGAAATCTGTTGCCCCACAATTGGACTATAAAAGCACCAAAAACGACTGTGAATGCATGTTGTGCCTCAGACGTAACACTTCAGTTAGCCAAATAAATGCATGTTCAAGCCATACAGATGATGAGAAACAGTCTCTGGCTGAGAATTTTGTGTGCGTGTGTGTGTGTGTTTGTCTTCTCCACCCCAGTTTCATGTGGATTCCGAGTAAAGATTTTTGGAAGAGAGTAATGTGTGTGTGTGTGTGTGTGTGTGCGTGTTGTCGGATCTTCCCCTCCCTAGATGTGCACAGACACTAAAATGCAGTCTCTGGGAGAGAGTGGTGTGTGTCTCTGTGTGTGTGTGTGTGTGTGTGTGTGTGTGTGTGAGAGAGAGAGAGAGAGCATATGTGTGTGTATTTGAGAAATAAAGTGTGTGTGTGTGTGCGTGTGTAACTCTTGTCTCCCTTTCCTCTACAGCTACGCACGGACGCTGAGAAGCGGTCGCTGGTGGAGAGTGGACTGGCCTGGTACAGTGAAGAGGGCAAGGTGGTGCGCAAGCTGGACGGCGCCGGGGTCTACGACACGGGCAGCCTGAAGACGGAGGTGTCGAGCCGCTGGAAGAAGAGCCGGCCACTAGAGGGCGCTGGTCAGGAGAAGGCTGGGAAGGACGTGAGGAAGCCCCAGAGCCTGGGCCAGCCAGGGAGCTTCAAGAAGGGACGCAACCCACCCGTGGGCGTCACCTCCCCCATCACACACACCTCCCAGAGCGTGCTCAAGGTTGCTCAAGGTAAGGAGAGCCGGCAAAAGCTAAACACATTGATCCCAACGCCCCCTAAGCACTAAGCCCTAAACCCTCAAGGACTTAAAGGAGAAATTCAGTGTGAAACAATCAATATTTGTGAAATGGCAGCGAATGCTAACTAATTGGGTTGCAGGAAAACAAAACTGACATCAGCAAGTGAGAAGGAACCACATTGTTAAATCAAAGCAATGTGTAATTAGGGTAAACTCAACCATATATCAATGTTTATATTAAGTTAAGTGTAAAGTTGCTGTAGACACACTCACAATCATTGTTAGTGGACCTGTAATCCACCTAGATTTTAGTAAAGAGTTGACAACATGATGTGACTCAATAGCTGGTGAAGACATGTGAGTGTAGGTGATGTGTGTGAGTGTAGGCGATGTTTGAGAGTGTAGGCGATGTATGTGAGTGTAAGTAATGTTTGAGAGTGTAGGCGATGTGTGTGAGTGTAAGTAATGTTTGAGAGTGTAGGCGATGTGTGTGAGTGTAGGTAATGTTTGAGAGTGTAGGTAATGTTTGAGAGTGTAGGCGATGTTTGAGAGTGTAGGTAATGTTTGAGAGTGTAGGTAATGTTGAGAGTGTAGGCGATGTGTGTGAGTGTAGGCGATATGTGTGAGTGTAGGTAATGTTTGAGAGTGTAGGTAATGTTTGAGAGTGTTGGTAATATTTGAGAGTGTAGGCGATGTGTGTGAGTGTAGGTGATGTGTGTGAGTGTAGGTAATGTTTGAGAGTGTAGGCGATGTGTGTGAGAGTAGGCGATGTTTGAGAGCCTGGTTGTGAAGTGCTGCTGAAATGTGTTTCAGGAAGTGCCTGGAGTCCTAACTGCTAATTGGGAAGTGCTAAGTCCTAGGCACCGAGTACTGAGCAGCGCTGTGTGTCCTCAGAGGGCAGACGGTCAGAGGCCTCATAAAGTGCAGCCAAGTCTGAAATAGGCCAGACAGTGTGCCATCAGCACGGTGCCATCAGGGCCATTATACTCCCCCCAGGACCATGAGGAGTCATGACCAGAACCAAACACACACACACACACACACACACACACACACACACACACACACACACTACCGCTGCTGCAGGAGAGGGAGAGGAGTGCTGCCAGGAAAGAGAGGTATAAACTACAGCTGTGCCAAGTGCTGTTTTATGTTATTATTATTTTTCTGAGGGTCAGACTGAGCAGACTATATGGTCACGCTCGTCCCAGTAGAACTTAATGCTGATGGATATGCTGTCCTGAAGTGCTGAATTATTTGGTGATATCTTGAGTTAAATAAAGAGAAGGCTGTTTTGTGTGTGTGTGTGTGTGTGTGTGTGTGTGTGTGTGTGTGTGTGTGTGTGTGTGTGAAGAGTGCAGAGGGGTTATAAGTCTCAGGCCAGCTCCGAAATATGAGAACTATTTCAAGCAGAAACTTATACAGAATATAAACACTCAACACTTTGAACTCCCTTAGACTCATGAACCCAGACTCTTGAACTTAATGTCATGTCACACACACACACACACACACATACACACACACACACACACACACACACAGACACACATTTAAATCATTTAAATAGGGATGTAACTGTCAACTGGCAAAATTTCGATACAACTGTGAAGATTAAAATGAATTGTGTTCTGCCATAATTTAGCTACTTTCTACGGCATCCAACACATCCAACAAAGCAAGACACACACACACACACACACACACACACACATAAACACACAGGCCTTTTCCTAACCCTGTGTTGAAGGGAAGTGAAGACTGAATTTGGCTGCGGACATGCCATTTGAATGTGGGCTGATAAAGCTTACTAAGCTTTCAAAACACAGACAGACACATGATCAGCATCTCTCACTCTCTCTCTCACTCTCTCTCTCTCTCTGCCTCTCTCTCTTTCTGCCTCTTGCTCTCTCTCCCCCTCTCTCTCGGTTTGTCTCTCTGTTTGCCTTGCTGTATGTATGAATGCAGTTGGATGTGGGCCGATAAGGCTCTTTGAGAGACTTCAAAACACAGACAAGTCAACATCTCTGCTTGATCTTGGCTCCTGGCCTCTCCCATGCCTGTCTTTCATTGAGCTCTCCTTCTCTAAACATGTTTCTTTCTTTCCCTCTACCTCTCTCCTTCTTTCTCTCCAGTCTGTCCCGTCTCTCCCTCTCTCTTTCTCTCCCTCTCTCTCTCTTTATCTCTCTCTCTCTCTCTCCTTGTCACTCTCTCTCTCTTTCTCTCCTTTGTCTGAGCTGTTGTTGGGATGTGGGCTTAAAAGCTCTGCTAGTTTCCCATTTTTTTTTTCAGCCTCTGTCCTCCTGTTGGCGCCTAAGCAATGTAGAGGCCATGTTCCTCTGTCCCTGAGATATTTCCAAGCGATCCCACTGGTATCAGACAGAGGACTCATTCTCTCATTCTCCTTCTCATTCTGGAGCTCTGGAGGGAGCAGGGGAACACGTGGAGACGAGCTTATCATGTGCAGATGTGTGGCCATCTAGTTGTTCTCCATCTCTACTGACTCTGAGGGGATGTGTGTTGTGGGGAGTGGGGCTTTATCTGGACTGGTCTCATGGCCCACGTGTCACGGTGGTTAACCCACACGGCCCAAAGCCGTGGTGATATTTCAGTAACCTTTCAGAGGTGCATGCCAGAATACCATTGAAATGTCAGAAAAGCAGCAGTACTGTCAGATCGATGCTCTAGCTGGTATCTCAGCCACATTTCAAAGACCTGTGTGTGGCCTGTGTGTGTGTGTGTGTATGTGTGTGTGTGCGTGCGTGTGTGTGTGTGTGTGCGCGTGTGTTTGTTTATGTGTGTGTATTTGTCTGACTGACCTTGTGTGTGAAAGCAGACCCACACTGGAGAGTATTGTTATAATATGAGCCAAGGATGGATGTGTCTGTGTGTGTGTGTGTGTATGTGTGTGTTTGTGAGTGTGTGTGTGTGTGTGTGTGTTTGTGAGTGTGTGTGTGTGTGTGTGTGTGTGTATGTGTGTCTAACTGATCTTGTGTATAAAAAGCAGACACACACTGGAGAGTTGTTTTTATAATTTTGTTATATATGAGCCAAAGATGGATTAGTGTGTGTGTGCATGTGTGTACACACCATCGTGTGTGTGGGTGAGTGTACTTTTCTGTACTTATGTGTGCTTGAATTTGTGTGAATGTGTGTATATTTGTGCGTGTAATTGTCTGTGTGTCTAATTGTATGTGTGTATGTGTCTGTGTGTGCATGTGTGGGTGTGGAAGAACAGTTGGGTAATCAAGAAATTCTTGACCCAACAACTGAGCATATGTTGCAACGGCCCCGGTTCCCTTTGCTCTTGTTGTCTTTGGGTGTTCCCAATGTATTTTTGTTTGGTGGGCTAATTATTCCTTTAGAGTAAGTGCAGAACAAGCACTCCAGTTACAGGATCTATGTTCTCAGGCAGGCTGATGGTGTGTTTTGGCCCTGCTGGAGATTAGACTTGTAGTCTTATCGCCTGTTCGGCTGATTTTGACCAGGATATGATATGTGTTCTGGCATCATCTACGGCTAGTCCATTAGGACATTATTTTTCCTTCAAGGAGCCTTTTTTTTTCTTGATTTCATCAGAGCACTCTCCTAGCTGGGATCTCAGATGGAGTCCAGATGCCTCTCCAACATCAGCTGATTCCTGAGAGACCCTGACAGTGTTCTAGTGCCCTCGTTCTCTCTGTTTCTCTTTTTTCCTTGACTTCTTTTTTTTCTTTTCTTTCTTCTTCTTCTTCTTCTTCTTCTTCTTCTCCTCTCCATCTGTCCCCCTCTTTCTTCAGTGCTCCCCTGGAGGTCTGCAGAGAGCCCATGTCGCGCCTTTGACACGATTGTGTGATGGAGTATGTGTCTTGATCACAGCCACATGGAATACTCTGACAGTATGAGTCATGGGGGATGCGTTGGGTGGACCAAACACACACACACACGCAAACACACACAGACGTACACACCCACACACATATATACATACACACCCCTATTAACTTGGCTATGAATCTTTTTTAGGCTCAGCCTCACAAAGCAGGGCCAGTTTACACTGCTCAGCTTGTGTCTGAACCATTAAAAATGCCGTCTGTTGTTTTTATTTTGGATTTGAGTGATGCGGAGGAAAGCGAAGCTAAACTTTGTGCAACATGTTGGGAGGAGGTTTTAGGCAGATATGGACTGGAGGGCAGGGGAGGTTTTGGGGCCAGCACAGACTGATATCTTCAAAGAGTTGTTGATGAGGTGTTCTTCTTGTTTGAGCGGGCATGCTAGATGTTGCCCCTTGTTTTGGTTCAGGAATGTCAGGGTACCATCAGCACAGAGACGCTGTGAATCCACTGTCCACGGACCCGTCAAGCGAGTATCAGAGTGAATCAGTCTCAGTGTGTGTGCTATTTAATCATCTCTAAGTAAATACAGATGGCTCATGAGTTTACATTTCTGCCGTGGTTTTGATAAGGCCCATCGCATACCTCCAGACCAAAGAGGCCAGGCTTTTAAGCGTGGAGGTTCTCTGTTCTCTGTTCCTCTCTTCACCATGAGAACCATCCAGGGGGGAGACGTTCCGCCGTGTTGATGTCATCCATCCAGCTGTCTCAGTGCCCCAATGGTTGGTCAGAGTGTGTGTTTGACTTTGACTCACGTGGAGTAGTTCTTTCTCTCAGCACTGACTAATTACACAGAGGGTTGAATCAGAAACACAGATGTACACACACACACACACACACACACACACACACACACACACACCACTCGAGGCGAGACGAGTAAGCCAATCCCCTGATGCCCTCACCATGCAGTCTAAGCTGACCGCATTAAGCCCCCTCCCCCTCACTTGTTCCATAAAACACTGCAGTCCACAGGGAGACATTCAAACATAAACCTTACGGAAAGACATTTCCATAAGTGCCCACTTTCACCTTAACAGGCACGCATTCCAGCACAGCCACACACCCACATGTGTTCCTGAGATGTAATCCTGGATGCTAAATCATACGATAAATTCGACTCTCGTGGACTGGAATCTGATGTCGAAATCGACTGTTTTCTTTCCCACCCTCTGTGCCTGTGTTTCTCAGCAGCTCCCAAGGGCGACTCCAAGGCCTTGGATAAGGCCAAGATGGCGGTGAAGGGGAGCGGTCTGCAGCGGTCGTGCTCAGACGCGGGGCGAGATCGCGGCGAGCACCGTAAGCCCCCCTCGGGACTGGCGAAGCCCTCGGCCGGGGGTTCCTTCGGCTATAAGAAGCCCCCGCCGGCCACCGGCACCGCCACCGTGCTCACGGCAGGGGGCGCCACCATCTCCAGCGGCTCGGCCACCGTGGGCAAGACGCCCAGGTCCTCGGGCATCCCCATCAAGCCCGTGGGCGGCCTGGCGGCGGGCAGCGGCGGTCGCAAGAACAGCTTCGACGCCTCCAGCTGCCACGAGCAGGGCTTCATGGCGCCCAGCGCCCGCAACAGCATCCAGTACCGCAGCCTGCCGCGGCCCGCCAAGTCCAGCGCCATGAGTCTGACGGGCCAGCGGCCCTCCTCGCGACCCGTCAGCGGCGCCCTCGACTCCGGCCTGCTGGCCCTCAAGCCCATGCCCTCGTCCCCCCTGCCGGGCACCGGGTCGGCGGGCCGGGGCGGCACCAAAGCCCGCAGCAGCAGCACCAGCGGCGGTGGCGGCGGGCCTGTGAACCAGACGGACCGAGAGAAGGAGAAGGAGCGGGCCAAGGCCAAGGCTGACCTGCTGGAGAGCGTGGGCTTGAAGGCGGAGCTGCAGGGGGACACTGGAAGTGACTCGCTCACCAAGGTCCAGGGCCTCAGGAGGACCAGCACTAGCAAGTACCCAGAACTGGCTTCTCCAACCACACAGAGGTACGGGTGTGTGTGTCTGTGTGTGTGTCTGTGTGTGTGTGTGTATACGTTGGTGGTGTTTAGTGAGGTACCACTTACCACTGTGAACTGCTTTGGGTGTCTTAAAACGGGCTATAGAAATGTAAGTAGTAGTAATGTGTGTGTGTGCGTGCGTGTGTGTGTGTGTGTGTATGTGTGCATATTTTGTCCTCTTTCCCATCATGCAGTGGTTTGTGTGTGTGTAGGTGTATGAAATTGCTTAGAGCTGTCCAATCCCGCCAGAGCTGTTAGATGTGTGTGTGTGTGTATATGTGTGTGTGTATATGAATGTGTGCGTGTGTGTGTGTTTGGCGCATGTGTTTGTGTGTGTCTACAAATATTGTAAGCTTGCCTGTCCTCCCACCTCATAGAGCTTTAGAGCCAGAAGGCGTCAGGTCAAAAAAAGGTTCTGTTGTATGTGTTTTATTTCTTAAGCAAAGTGTGTGTGTGTGTGTGTATGTGTGTGTGCTGACCGAAGTTCAGAGAGAGAGGAAATATTTTGTTCTCTGAATATACGTGGGTGCTTTTGTATGTGTGCATGTATATATTTGACTCAAGAGAGAGAGGGAGAGAGAGAGAGTGACAGAAAGAGAGAGAGAGAGAGAGAGAGAAAGAAAGGCATTAGGAGCATGAAAAAATAAATACCTGCACCATCTCTGCAGTTCATGAATAAGACATTAAGACAAAACGGGACTCAAGATCCAAGACAGGAATGTCCTTAAAAATCACAAAGTCAACTACTTGTTTAGGGGGATTTCAGAGTATTGTTGTGACTCTGGATAAATATTTAAAAAACTTAACCTCAAGCATGCAAAAAAGTATGGAGTTTTAAATGAGCTTAGCTGTGTTCAAAGAATTTGCTTTAACAACACATGATCAAAAAAGCTGTGCCTAAAAACAGTTTTAGTTTTTAAACAAGTCAACATCCTAATTTATAATCTAAATGAATATCCTTGTTTAAGACCAGCTCTGCAAGTCTTCAGTATATACTAGTCTTTAGTATATACCAGTGATGTCAATCAAAATTAAATGACGATTTTTTGAAGAAGAAAGAAGCGGAGGCTTCAGCAAAGTGTCGCACCTCGCTTTCCGTCACACCCAGTGTGAAAGAGTGCAGTTGCCACAGGTTGTCTGTGACAGGAGTGCCCAGGGGTGACCACATGGATTTTTTAACACCCCTCCCCCCATCCTCTCACACATCTTAGGCATGCAAATTCCACACACTCCCCCTTGCTTTAAATCTAACGCGGTTTGGCCTTTTCTTTGTACTCTCATTCACCATGTCTGTCAGCTCTTATAAAAATGCCATATTACATTATGCTGCTTGTATTCTGCAAATAATGAAACTCTTTTATACTCAGACAGAGCTCTGGAAATCTTAACAAGAAGTAGAGACTTTGCTACTGTAGTCTACTTCGCCATCTCACGTCAGTGTGCAGCAGAGTTGCAGTTAACCTTCAGATAAACACAAACAGCTGTCTTTGAACTGGTCATGCGCATATTGAACTTCTGCGTAGTGACTTGTATACTTTACGTTACCTTAAAAGAGAGTAGAGACCAAAGACTCGTTTGGTCTCGTTTAGCACAAGTTAGGCAGTAGTTTGCAGCAGCTGCAGACTGCCTCTGCCGACCGCGTTTATGTCAGTTGTGTGTCGAAGCCAAAATAAAGTGGTGCTGGTGGATAGTGTGACGTGTGCGTCTGCATGATAAATTTGTATAAAAAAATTAACTCCTTAAAATGTTTACATTAATCACATGCATTAACTCGTTCACATAGACAGCACAAGTATATACACGCCCTTTGCTTTGGTGTGAGAAGTATGAACTGATGTTGTACTGATGTTGAATTATGTTTTTCTATGTCCACCTGTCAGAATGCTTACCAGTAAGTCTCTGGGTCGTCCCCCGAGCATCGCTCACCTGGACAAGGTCAACTCCAACAGCCTGGACTCATGCGTGTCCATCCAGGACCTCCCTCCTAAAATCCCCCCATTCTCCAAGCTGCAGGACCTGGCTGGCTCTGGCTCCTCTTCCCCCTCGCCCTCCTCCGCCGGTGGTCCAGGCTCCTCACTCTCTCCACGCCTCACGCCCAGCCCTGCTCCCCTGCTGCACATCGACTCGCCGGGCTGCTTCTCGGGCACGTCGCTGAGTCTGGGTGGCTCGCCGCTGCTCTACCCGCGCATGTCCGGCCTGCACCGCAGCATGGAGGCCCTGCCGCTCCACATGAGCCTGGCGCCCAGCGCCACCGAGCTCTCGCCTCGCCCGTCTGACACCAAGGGCACGGGCACCTGGGGCGCGAGCAGCAGAACTTCCATCACCCTCTCTGACAGGTGTCAATAAATCAATTATAGATTTATTACAACCAATCAATTAGAGCATCTGCCCCTGGTAGGGCTGTGTGTAGTTGTGAAGTGTTATTGATTGCTCAGAGGAAAGTGAATGTGTGAAAGCTTTTCCAACACATTTGGAGCTGATTTAGTGGTACAAGGAGGATTGGGCAGCTCTTCAAAGACAGAAATGATCCTAATCAAATGAAGGTGGAGTGACATAGTCACATATTTGGCAGACCGGAGGCAGCTCACATCTGGTGGGTCAGATAGGATCAGCTTCACAATAACTCAGGCAAGGAACTGAAGTCACTGGCATGTAGTGGTCTTGCATGAGAGGTGTAATGCCTCCAAGATCAGAGCAGCTAATCGAGGACGGCTGCCAAGCAGCTTTTCTCAAATGGACTTTTGAATTTACTAGTCACCTCATTTTGAAGTTTACAGTGATGCTGTGCACGTCCTTGTGTGCTTGTCAGACCTCTGCAACTGGAGAGTTTTACCATGATGCTGCTGCCACCTTCTGGTTGCACTAGGCACAGATGGAAAATTATTTGAAGACCAGTGATGGACTGCAACTGGCCAAATAATGCACCAGTTAGATTCAAACTGACAAGTGTACTCAGCGTGATGCTGTCAGGTTGACGTGCCCCAAAAATATGCATTGAGATATAAATACCTGAAAACAACTCATTTCCAAATGATGTGTCTTTATATTAGTTTATTCCTTACAGTAAGAGTGTGTCGACCAAGAGAACACATGAATGTTGATTACATGTATTAAAGTCCCTCTCTCTTTGTCCTTTAGTCTTCAGACTGACAGGAATACTTTACCCAAGAAAGGCTTAAGGTAAAAGAATACATTTCCCAGCATTCCTTTTGTCTCTGATCCAGCTGTTCCAGCTAGAGTATAGTGCAGCATGTGATAGTGTGTACTTTACAAAGCGTCATGCTTAGACACTTTGATTTGTCTTGGTACTGTCTTGTGATTTATCATTGTTCTGGCGATGATGATTGTCTTGTGTGTGTATCTGAGCAGGTATGTGACACATGATAACTCTCTCTCTCTCTCTCTCTCTCTCTCTCTCTCTCTCCATTCCTGGCAGTTCTGAGGGGGGGAAAGAGAGACGTCACTCCCATAATGCCTTGAGCCTGACGGAGTCTGATAGTCCTCCTATGCTCCCGTCCCCCACACACGTCACACATACCTTCGCTGGCAAAACACCGCCAACTAATGTGGGTAAGGATCTACGCAACTCACACACACACTCACACACACACTCTTACCAACCAACATGGTAACGGCCAATATCACACACACATGACACTTGAGTGTTTGTATTGATTATATATCAACTCAGCACACATTCAGGCATAGCCTGAATCACACCCATACGCACGCACGCACACACACACACACACACACACACACAAACACACACACACAGACACAGACACAGGGGCCATTTGGTCCTGTATGTCACAAGTTCCTTTGAAATCCTGTCTGTTGCCCTGAATCACCTGTGCTTGCAGCTCCTTGCGGCTCCACATGCCGAATCTATTAGGCCCATCAGTGTGTGTGTGTGTGTGTGTGTGTGTGTGTGTGTGTGTGTGTGTCTGTACTGGGTGCTGAGATGGGAGTGGCACTGTGCCACTGACCCATTCAGGCCTATCCGGGCCTGTTGGGCTGGGCTGGGCTGGGCTGGGCTTGGCTGGTTGGTGCGCAGTGCAATCTGAGCCATGCAAGTGATCCTTGGAGCCTGCGGGGGTCAGGCCGCTCTATATTTACCCCAGTGACTGGAGCGCAGCGGAGCAGAGGCTGGTGTCGCCTTACCCACAGTCATCAGTGCCTTCAGGGGGTCCCACTCTCCCTCTCTGGCCAACACGCTGCTGGGCTGGGCTGGGCTGGGCTGGGCTGGGCTGACGGGACTGTCTGGTTCATTTGAATGGCATCAGCTCAATAGTTTTGTTTGTTTGTTTGTTTGCTTTGGATGAAGTAGTAGCAGTATTAGTGTGTGTGTGTGCGTGTGTGTGTGTGTGTGTCTGTGTGTGTGTAGACATGTCAGTAGTTCAGTGTTTTTTTGTGTGTGTTTGTATATGCAAGTGTTTATGTCTAGACAGAGGTGTGCGCACGTGTGTGTGTGTGTGTGTGTGCATGCATATGTGTTCTTTTTGGTTGTTCAGGAGTCAGGATCATGCTTATACATGCCAATGTGTGTGTGTTTAGGTGTGTTCATGCGCACACACACACACACACACGCACACACACATACACACACACAATCCTAATCCCTCCTCTTGCCTCCTGCAGTGGCTCCCATTCCGAGTGTGGGCGGGGCTCCACGCATCACACGTTCCAACAGCATTCCGACCAATGAAGCAGGTTATGACCTCTATGGCTCCTCCCCCCTGGGCAGCTCTGTGTCGCTGGCGGACAGGCCCAAGAGCATGATGCGCTCCGGATCATTCCGTGAGCCAGGAGATGATGGTGAGGATCGCTCACTTAACACAACACACCTGTCATACTGTATTCTTAAAGTAACCTTATACAGCTCACACAGTGTTGTGTTTTCAGAAATCATGCACAAAACTACACACACACACACACACACACACAAGGTTCAGTTTTCACACTTGTATGTACTCTCCCTCTCTGTATCTCTCTCTCTCTCACACACACACACACAAACACCTCTCTCTCGCTCTCTCTCTCTTGATCTCTTTCTCTCTCACACACACAAACTCCTCTCTCTCTCTCTCTGTCTCACACACACACACAAACACCTCTCTCCCTCTCTCTCTCTCACACACACACACACACACACACACACTCTCTCTCTCTGTTATTTTCCACCCTACCTGCCCTGCCTCCCCAGAGTTTAGTCATGACCCAAGCTGCCCTCTGAGCTTGTTGTCTCTGCTGACTAGCGCTGGCTAGCACCCGTTTGTTTATGCTGTTTACTGTGTTTACGCACGTCATGGCCTAATTGGCCCCAATCATTCTGCACTGTCTGAAGTTTCTCTTTCCTGGTACATCAAATCTATAAGCCCCGTTGGGCCTCCATAGGCGCCCTACTGCCCGGTAACTCCTTTAAATGTGTGTGGGCCATCTCATGACCCCCACACAGCTGATAGGTCTTCCAGAAGGCGGTTGGGTCAGACTGCCATCTAGATCTTTCTATGATGAGAAGTGCAGTGACGCATGAGCGTGGTCTCAACTATACTGAAGATGTAAAGAACTGTAGAACTGAACTGTTCTTGTCCTCTAGTTGCACTTTCTTGTCGTACATACAGTGTGTTTTGTGTGAACATATTATTGCACTTCCTTAGAAACGGATGATACTTTGTCATTAGTAAATGAGTAAAAGCATCAGACTACGAGCTGACTGAAAAGAAACAACATTATTGTGTCGCTCTCTCTGTCTCCTCTTTGTGTTTTTCAGTGCACGGCTCAGTCCTGTCCTTAGCATCCAATGCATCATCAAACTACTCCTCGGTAAGAGACACCTGTGTACTGATGATGGGAGAGAAGAGTGTGTGTGTGTGTGTGTGTGTGTGAAACCATCTTAGTGAAAGTGATTTTTTGCATGTTTATAGTGAGCTGCATGTGTGTGTGTGTGTGTGTGTGTGTGTGAGAGAGAGAGAGAGTGTGTGTAGATGTAGATGTGTCTTCTCATGTGTGTGGGTGCCTGTAATTTGCCAGAGGTTCAATCCCCTTCCCTGAGCTCCCTCTTAATTCTTCAGGCTGTGGTCTCTCTGTGGCTTATTGATGTCTGTTTAAATAGTCCCCACAGTTGTTTTGAGTTAGCCCCCAAAAGGGTGTCTCATGATGCTGGCCAGATGCACCGGGGCCTGCTAGTCTTTAGGCAGACTCAATAAAGCATCCAGTTTACCCGAAACACATTGAAACTCACCCTCTTATACTGAACTCCCACAGCTAGCAGACACTATGTCATACCACTACATAGAACATATGAAATACGAACTCACAGAGACAGACATGCAGACACAAAGACAGACAGGCATTTGAAGCAGAAAAACAGTGACGTATGCCTAGTATGCTAGTGCAGCAGTATAACTATAAGCAATGTGCTAAATAAGGAATGAATAGATAGATAAATAGGGGATAGAGTTGTGCTACACATGAGTTTCAGTAGCTGGGTTTGTATCCAGCTAGTTTATGTGCATATACGTTGTGCGGATATGAAATCCTTGGTTGGAAACACCTGCAAATTCACATCGATCCCCTCATGCAAATATAAATTGGATTGGTGGATTAACTCTTGATATGAATAAAATGATGCTATGATGAGTCGATGGAAACAGCTTATTTGCATTATTGTGTTTCTGACCACAGACGATCCCATAGGTGGTCAGAACACGTCACTTGATTAGCCTTGATTAGTTTTTTTTTTAATTCACATTACACAGCTTACAACTTTCTTTGTCTTCAGAGGACTATGTGAATGAAACTAATACAGCTAAAGGCTAATGTAATGCAGGGGTGAAAAAATAAGGCTTCAGAGAGTAAAAGTCTTTCTATGTGCTCTTAACACAGGTGTTTCCACTAATTAGCTGCTTTCCTAGCTAATTAGCATCAGCTGGTGGAAGTGAATGTGTGGAACAGATACGTGATAATAATTCATGATTTTGCTCTCTGAAACCGGAATATTCCGCCTCTGGCGTATTGTAAGGTCTTGTCCAGTCCTGTTTTGTCCTTGTGAGGTCCTGTGGTCCCCCTGCCAGTCACATGGGTGGGTGAGGTGGCACTGGTGGCATCATAACATGGTTGCACATGTGTGCCATCATAAACACCCCCCAAAAATGCCAGGCTTCGATTTCAAACCTGGCATCTCTGTCACAGTATATATATGCCCCCCACCCTGCCCCTCCTCGGCCTTATCTATCACCCTCTGTGTTATGCCACTCAACCCCTCTGACCTTGTTTACCTTCTCTTCCTCTTTTCCCTCTCTTTCTCTCTCTCCTCTCTTCTTCTCTTTCATCTTTCACTCCTGTGCTGTCAGACGGAGGAGAGAATGCAGGGAGAGGTAAGCCTGTCCTCTTCTACTTCCAGCTTCTTTTCATCACCCCATCTTACCTCTTTTTTCACGGCCTGCCTGACAACATCACTTCTTTATTTGTCTGTTTTATAAATGCATACAGTCATGGTTATGGTACCTAGCAGATGAAGAGTTACCCAAAATGTTTTCAAAGTCAAAGTCAAATGATTTGTAACATCAATATTTAGGAAGGAATGACTTTTTGTCCACTTGAAAATATCAGTGACGGTTCCAATGAGGGATATGGCAAATGCTCAACGTCCAAGACCAGAGAACAAATTCAGTCACTTCCTACTGAAGGTTAGCTACATAAACACACAGCTCATGCAGTGAAAATATATTCTTGGTGTAAAAAACTTAACTTAAAGTGTGAATATATTGATGGCAATACACAAGAGATTAGAAACCTGGGCTACTTGAGACAAGATGTGTCTGAAACATTAGCTAGTGAGAGCAAGTGATTCATTTTGACACACTTTTGATTTTTTTTGTACCAATAATATATTTCCCCTGCATGAGCTGTGTTTTTATGTAGCTAGCCTTCAGTATGAAGTGACTGAGCTTGTTTTCCAGTTCGGATGTTGATTGTTCGCCATATACCCCATATGACAAACAGGATCCTGACACAAATGTCTCTGCATTCCCTTTCAATGACAATCCTTAGTGATAGCGATTAGTGACTGGACTCCCTGCCCAATTACATACAAGAGGTCCATCAGCAGTACTAAACCTGTCGCTGTTGTCTGCAGTGGGAGATTTTCACTGTCAGTGGAACAGTCAGCAGTAAGCCAAGAAGCCGTGTAATAAGTCTGTTGCACTGTAGATGGACCGTGACCCATCACTTGTGAATCGTTCAAAAAGCATCGGCTAAATGAGTAAACAGAGATGTAATTGTGCCAGTCCACCCTCTCTCTCCCTCTCTACTTCCTTCTCTATCCCACGATCCCCATTTCTGCAAGGGGAACGCGTAGATTTGTGTTCTGAAACCATCACAACCACTTCATGGGCATTGCACTCTAAATCCATTCATGGCCTCTTGTTTAGATCAGTGGACTTAGAAGAGATCCATTGTTTATCATTAGTCGAAGGGTTTTAAGTCCTCTTCACTTCATGTACTTGTGCGTGTGTGTTTGTGTCGGTGTGTGTGCGCATGTGTTTGTTGTGAATAAGCTGTTATGTTCCCACACACATCTGCTATCCAGTATTGTAAAGTCCTTCATGTAAATACTCAATAGCTCAGCATCATGTTGAGGAATGGCTTTATGTTGTTTAGTTTTACTCTTACCAACAACCTCATTTCCTGTCACGCACCTGCTCTTCATCTAATGGGCCTTTGTTATGATTGTCCTAAAGTGTGTGTGTGTGCGCGTGCATGCTTGTATAAGTGTGTGTGTGTGGGTGTGTTTCATGACTCGCCCTCTCTCTCTCTCTCCAGCAAATCCGTAAACTGCGGCGGGAGCTGGAGTGCTCTCAGGAGAAGGTGGCCAATCTGACCAATCAGCTCTCGGAGAATGTAAGTGTCCCCTTCCGCGCACGTGTGCACGCACTCAGAGATTATGTAGACATCAGAACAAAGACACACACGAATACGTGATGTGCACACATAAATACATAAACGCCATACACACACAAAGCCATATGCTTGCACTCAAACATACTGTACCGCAGCACAAATACAAAATACCACACACACTTGAGTGGAGCATGTATGCAAACATGCACGCACATGCACACACACACACACACACACACACACACACACACACACACACACACACGCATTATGCATGGCAACAATCTAGAAATAAGTAGTACACTAATAGCATTCTGTTTACATACTGGCTTTGTGCAGTACACAAATATATACACACACACAAAAGCATGCACACACACACATAACACAATCCTGTGTCATCTGATCTGGCACGGGTGTCCGCATTTAGCCAGGGAGGCCCACCCACTGTTCCTTAAGCACCCTTAGTGTTTGTAGAGCTGTTAATGGAGCCTGGATTGGCCACATACTGCAGAGTTGAAGGACTACAGCTGAACAGTGACAGTGGATGTAGCCAGTCCCTCCATCTGGCTCTAATGGGCCCCCACACCCCAGCGCTGAAGACAGCTGCCTGGAGAGGAGAACAGGGGGGCGGCTTCCCTGTCACTGTCCCCTCCTGCTTCCTCTACTGCAGGGCTGGCCAAACTTTTCTGTTTGAGGGCCGCATACTGAAAAACTCTTGGCTGCCAAGGGCCAGTGCAAAATGAAAAGCACCAGTTTTTAACCAGTTTAAAGTGAAAGAGATCAGAAAACCCACAGGCTAAAGCTACACTACTTGATGATACTATTGACAAACATGTCACACCAGTACTGAAACTGTTATGTGCAAAGGATATGTAATATTAGATTAATGTAACAACGGACCACAATAAAGTTTATTTTATTACATCATAGCGGCCCGTCATGGGTTCAGTGGTCCATCTCAGACTTCTCAGGGTATGGTGTGGGTGTGCTTGGCTTGTGAGTGTTGCCACCAGGTGTGTGCAGGGTCCGACAAGTAAGGCCAGGTGGACTTGGGCTGACTGCTCCTCTTCCCAGTTACTACAAGAGTAATCGATTTGACATCCTGCAGCCAAGCAGATGAAATATGACTGTAGCTAAGTCAGTTATTTCTCTGAAAAAATACCACCGCTATCTAACATGACTAATCCCCCTCATATTGAGAACAAATGCGTAAGAAACACTCACCCCAGAAGTTCCCACGCTCACAAGAGAGACCCAGAGAGGGGCCGGCACGGACTGACAGAGCCTAGTGACGGGGCACACATTCCAGCACGCCAGACAAAGGCTTTGACAAAGAGTGGAAGTAGTGGAAGTTAGATTGAATATCACCATTCAAACGTCTACTGAGACCTATAAAGCAGACATGTCCCAGTGTTTAATTAAGGAGGTTCCTCTTCCTGTCTCAGTCAAATGGGGATTCAGTAGATTTATGTAAATGAAAGACATGTCTGTAGCTGCAGTGATGTCCTAACTCTCATTGGTGTAAACCTGCTCCAACTGATAGTCTTGCTGGAGCAGAGTAGTTCCCCCAGGCCAGTCGGAAATGGCTTTACGCAGCTGGGTACAGGTTTTATTAGGCTCCAGATAATATGACAGTGTTTCTCCTCAAATGAGCCTAAATTGTCATCTGTTCCACATTCTGATGGTTTCCTTTCTCGCACAACCATGGTACACATTTTTCACACACACATTTTTCACACACACCCACCCACACACACACACACACACACACACACACACAAACTCTTCTCACTGGATTTTCTTCGCAGTTTGGCATGCCGTGCTGCTTCTCCCATACCCCCTCTCACACACATACACACACTCACACACACATATCAGGCAGGACTGTGTGTGGATTCAGAGCCCACTCCACGTAACCATTGTTTGCCTAACTGAGCCCCCACTAACCTGCAGACCTTGCTGATGCTGTAGACATGTAGTCCCCCTCACACCCCCACCCCACCCCCACCCCCCTCACTCACTTCCCCCTGCGTCCCCCCATTGTTGCCAAGGGGACAGACCTGGGTTCAGTCTTTGCTAGACTCTTCTGGAAGCTCATTGGTTCAACACATTCTGTTGTACTGTAAGTGTGTAAATATGGTGATGATGTGTAATACAACTTTTTTGTTACTGCTGTTCTGAGCCCAGGTCTGTGCATTTCAAAGGTTTCAGTTGTGTGTGTGTGGTGTGTGTGTGTGTGTGTGTGTGTGTGGTGTGTGTATGTTGGTGTAACTGTGTGAATATAGCGTGCTAATGCAGAATGTATGTGATTGTGAGGTTGTTTTAGCCAGAATGAATATACAGCTGTATGTGTAGAGCGTGTGTGGTGTGTGTGTGTGTGTGTGTGTGTGTGTGAGGGTGTGTGTGAGGGAGACCCCTGCCCTAACGCCACTGT
>PYXC01002328.1:290000-347500 GCA_015244755.2 Tenualosa ilisha | reverse complement strand
CATTCGCCTGGAGGCGTTAAGCTCCGCCCACCAGTTGGAGCAACTGCGCGATGCCATGACCAGCATGCAGGTGTGTGTGTGTGTGTGTGTGTGTGTGTGTGTAAGTGAGTGGACGTGTGTGTGTGTGTGTGTGTGTGTGTGTGGTGTGTGTGTGTGTGTGTGTGTGTGTGTGTGTGTGTGTGTGTGTGAACAAGTGTGCGTGTATCTGACCATCATTGACGTTGAGAGTAGCAGTCTAAATGTCATAGGTAAATGTCACTAGTCCCCTCTGACATGCTTCCCCGTCTCTTAGGAAACTGTGGAAAACCTGAAGGCGGAGAACGACCAGCTAAAGACCGGTTCCTCCAGACCGCCAAGCTCCACCTCCCAGTCATCAGGGCTCATGTCATTGGCTACCTCGTCACCACGGCAATCAATGGCTGCATCACTGCCTAAGACATTCAGCATGAGTTTGGGAGAGAGTGGAGGACCAGGTACACAAACACAAACATACACTACTACTACTACTACTACTACTGCTACGTCGATAAAGCGAGACACACACAAACACACACACGCATGACATGTTAAAGCAGACACAAAACAATCAAGCACACAGTAATGGAAAAATGCAGAGATACAGTAATCTCAAGAACAAAACATGTGTTTATACTATTGTGTTTACTAAACAATAGTACAATCAACACACACAACATGTTTTATTTCATGTGAAGACAAAAGAAAGCTGCTAAAACAGTTGTTCTCAACTTTTAACCTTATTGCTCCGAACGTTATTTTTGCCTCAGGGGCATCTTGGGAGGGTGTGGTGGGTGGGGAGACGAATATAACGGTTTATCAGAGACAAATGAAACTTTGTGCTCCTCATTCCTCTATATTATTGCCCAGCCTTCCCCAATACGTGCACACACATCAGTATTGATGTGAGAATGAGGACTAATGTTCACTGGAAACCTTTTTAGTCGGGAACGCAATCCATATCGGCTCCAACATGCTGTCATGAGGCACAGCTGAGAAAAGGCGCTACATCAATCACAGCTGTAAATATGTCCCTGTCTTTGTCTTTCCAGGAGTTTTGCTTCTTGCCCCAATAGTTCTCTGTTCTTTATCCTTCTTCTCTCTATCTCTCTCTCTCTCTCTCTCTCTCTCTCTCTCTCAGATCTCCTTCCATCAGCCACACTGGGCTTGCTGTCCCAGAGGGAGGAGGGTCAAGTACGGATGGTTGTGCGAGTGCCAGACCAGCACGTCTTCAAAGAGGTCAGCAGCTCTGTCTCAGTTTAAAACAGTTTCTTTTTCTTCAAAGTGAATCAGGATTGATATTTACATACTCATAATGTCATGGCACAGAACATATTTCACCCTTAGCAAACAGACGTACAAAATACAGATCTGTTGTTGATACAGAAAACCCAGGTGCCAATTTGGATCAGGGAGTTCTTACACAGCTATGTTCTTCACTGTGCTTGTTAGGTGGAGGTTCTAGTGGTCTGTGATGGCCTTGTGGTTGCTTTATGGTTCTACTGCTTGTCATTGCTGTAATGAATACTTAGGGTTAGGCTGGTTCTGGTTCTCATTCCTGTGGTTCTGGTTCTGTTGTTTTAACTGTGGCCATTTGCCTATTGGGTGACTTTAGGAGATGAAGCAGCTGGACTTCTACATCGGAGCGGTCCGGATCAACCAGCAGACTAACTGGACCTCTCTGGACGCGGCCGTCAGCCAAGTCCTTAGGGTATGTCTCAGCCTCCTCTCTCTTTCTCTCTCTCTCTCTCTCTCTCTTTCTCTCTCCCTGTCTTTCTCTCTCTCTCTTCTGTCTGTGACCTCCCTCTCCCCTTCTCATATCTGTCCCATCAGCAGTTTATAATCTTTTCCCCAAGATTCTATCTCCCCAATAATAATGAAGAAAAAACATCCAAACCAGAGATTTCAACGAGTGATTCAGTCTCCTCCTCGTCAGCCTCCACTCTCACTCTCACTCTCACTCCAGACATAAACCCACTCATGCGACGGTTTCACCTCAGGGTCGCTTGTTGTCAGATGAAGACAAAAACAATGTATCATGAGGAACCCCTTTGGCCAATTCTGAGGCAGCTTGTTAGGTTTCATATTCTCTTTGGACAGAACTAACCTTAATGAGCAGTATCTCCATTCTGTTCTGTGTTTGGACTGATGCATGCCCTGCTTCATAATGTTACACATGAATATAGTTTTTCTTTCTTTCTTTTCTATCTTTGTTTATAGTGTTCCTATGGATTGTTTTATGGATTTTACACTCTCACATACTAAGCCTGGATGTCTTTTATTAGACAAATAAGATCTGTTTGAAAGGACTATTATCCTCCATTCTCTGCAGGCTGTTGGATAGGTTAGGCCATTAGGATGTGTAGAGAAGATAACACCATTTACATGTACATGTACTTCCTGATGAGGTGGAGTTGTCTGGAGTTCTCTCTGACCCTATGTGTGCTCTCTGTGTGTGTCTGTGTATCTGTCTGGTCTGTGCAGGAGTACCTGTCTCTGGTGGATCCCAGCTCCAGTCTGGGCTTGTCTGGGGACTCCATCCTCAGCTACAGTGTGGGCCACTTCAGACGTGTGCAGGGGGGCGATCCCCCCGAGACCCCCCCAGTCCGCTGCCTCACCAAGAGCTCCAGCAGCGTCAGTGTGTCCCTCAAAGGTGAGAGCACAGAGAGAGAGAGAGAGAGACAGACAGAGAGAGAGAGAGAGAGAAAGGGGGAGAGGTACTTAGTGGTCAATCCTTTGAAGTGGATCGGTCTAATCTAGATTACAGTAGAAATGCAATACTTTCTCAGAGCACTTTTCGAACTGGTAGAATATGCAGTAATGTGCTAAAGCACTTTTTGCCAATGCGGGAGACTTTTCAAACCGGCAGAACACTTGACTCCTAGACTCCTCTTGACTCGTCGAAGCAGGACTCTTTACAAACACGGAGAGCATGTTTAAATAATCCTGTCTCCACTGTAGAGTGGGGTAGTGGGTGTTAAAGGTTCACTCTGTGAATCTGGCCAGTGGTTGTTGATATTTGAGCTTAGCAGCTGTGCTCGTCCAGCACTGTGTTGATGGCCTGAAATAGTGCATGACTCGTTCCAAGCCTCTGTGTTTGTTTACCGTTTACAGAGCCAGGACTGTGTACCAACACTTACGTGCTTTGGAGAACCCACACACACTACACAGACAGCTAGAGAGCTGTAGCTGAGGGATTATATAAAGGTTTTCTTTATTAAAACAAAGAACTTTCAAAGTGGCCAGATCAACCAGGTTTGTCCAAACAAGAAGCAAGTATGCAGTAGTTAAAATAGATGATAACAGATGTATTGCTGTCAGTGTACTTGTCACAAAGTGTACTAAACTCCATGCTTTGGCACAGTGCCACAGTGTTGGGATCTTCTCTTCCGGTCCAGATCTGGTTTTGTGGGTGCCCTGACTGGGACTAATAGCTGCTCATGTTTAAAAAGCCTGAACTGAACATTCATTCCGAAATAAGGCCACCGGAAGGGGGAAAATGATGATGTAATGCAACACACACACACACACACACGCACACAGACACAGACACAAATATACATACACACATACTTGCATATGAGCTCAGAAGCTCAGTAGAATAATGTCTCTACAAGAAATACCTTCTCAGTTGTGTGGTGCATCTAACGTGTGTGTCCCTGGCTGTCCCTTTCTCCCGTTTAACACACGTTTACACACACACATACACACACACACACACACACACACACAGACTACAAACCAACACCCCTGCCGTGCGAGGACAACATAGACTTCCTCAACTCTGTCAACACCTTCTTCAGCCGGTTTGAAGAAAACAACACCACCACTCCAACAAAAGCCCCTACTGGCCCAGGCAACACAACACTCCAATTAGACCCTGCAGACGTGCGGAGACCCTACTCAAGGTGAACCCCAGAAAAGCTGCAGGTCCGGACAACATTCCCGGGCATGTGCTCAGAGACACACTCACGGGCGTGTGCTCAGAGACTCACTCACGGATGTCCTCACAGATATTTTTAACATCTCACTGAGCCAAGCCGTCATACCAGAAAGCTTCAAAGCCACCACCATCGTACCGCTACCAAAAAAATCCCCAGCTACATCACTAAATGACTATAGACCCATAGCACTCACTCCAATAATGATGAAGTGTTTTGAAAGGTTGGTCAAGGCCCACATAACATCCAGCCTTCCCACTACTCTGGACCCATACCAGTTTGCCTATCGCCCCAAACGCTCCACTGACGACGCCATAACAACAGCACTCCACCTATGCCTGGCTCATCTGGAAAACAAAAACAGTCACGTACGGATGCTGTTCATCGACTTCAGCTCCGCTTTCAACACGGTCATCCCACAGCACCTGGTGAACAAACTGAGTGCAATAGGCATCAGCACTTATTTATGCAACTGGACTTTCTCACTAACAGACCACAGACAGTAAGAGTTGGCAAAAACTCCTCAGAGACCACCATCACTAACACCGGGGTCCCCCAGGGATGTATGCTGTCTCCATTGCTGTTCACACTGATGACCCACGACTGCTGTGCCAGATTCTCATCGAACCACATCATCAAGTTCGCTGATGACACAACAGTGGTGGGCCTCATCAGGAACGACGATGACTCAGCATACAGAGAGGAGGTACATCAACTCATCAACTGGTGTGACAGAAACAATCTACAACTCAATTTCAACAAAACAAAAGAAATAACTGTAGACTTCAGGAAACAACACCCGACACACACCCCACTCAATGGCAGTACCGTGGAGTCTGTGAAATGCACAAAGTTTCTGGGAGTGCATATCACAAATGACCTCACATGGACCATCAACACCACCTCCCTGGTAAAGAAAGCACAGACATGCCTTCACTTTCTGCGCAGAATGAGGAGAGCTGACCTTCCCACTTCTGCACTCGCCACCTTCTACAGGGGTGCTATTGAGAGCATCCTTACCTGCAGCCTCTCCGTCTGGCACAGCAGTTGCACAACTGCGGACAAGAAGGCTCTACAGAGGGTGGTGAGGACTGCTGAAAAGATCATCAGATCACCCCAACCAGCCATTCAGGACTTATATACATCACACTGTTCCAAGAGAGCCATCAATATCATCAAGGACACAACCCACCCAGCACACAAACTGTTCTCCCTCTTACAGCGCTTCCGGAAAGCGCTACCGCAGCATGCGGTGCCACACAAATAGGGCTGAGAAACAGCTTCTTCTCACAAGCCATCAGGCTAATCAACACAATGAAAAAGATTCCATGAACATTCCATGAATATGTTACTGATATCCATAAACAATCTCACACACACTGAGGTCCATGGTGCTTGCACACTGCACTTTACCTAATTGCACCTTCACTTATTGCACCTTACAAATTGCACATTCACTTTTTCCAATCTACACCAGCTACCAAGAAGAGCTACCTCAAACTTTCCCTCCTTCTTGCTGGAAGCGTATATGTTTACCTGTATGTCGTATGTCTTATGTCTATTTATTGTGGATGTCTGTGTGCACTTCATGTCCATGAGTGTAGCTGTGTGTTTTTTGCGTGAGTGTGTGTGTGTGTGTGTTTCTAGTTTAAATTGCACATTTGGTGTCTGGTGAAACGCAATTTCAGTCCTCTGTGTAATGCCTGTTACATAGTGAATTGACAATAAAGTACACTTTGACTTTGACTCTGACTTTTGACACATGCTTGCACATCAGCTCTGAAGCTCAGTAGACTCTTCAGAAGTACCTTCTTCAGTTATGCTGTGCTTCAGACATGTATCTGCCTTGCCCGTGTCTTTCTCCCTGAACTGGATGACTGGATGGGTCTTAGTGGGACTGTTTTCCTCAAACCGCCACATTGACGTGCTTTATATAAATACATTCTGTTGATCCAGTTAGGGAAATTCAGTCTCTGCATTTAACCTATCTGTGAATTGGTGACACACACAACCAACACACAGTGAAGTGAAACACACTAACCCAGAGCAGTGGGCAGCCGGCTGCTGTGGTGCCTTGGGAGCAGTTAGGGGTTAGAGGCCTTGCTCAAGGGAGCAGTAAGGGTGTGCAGGGGGGGGGGGGGGGGTGGGGTAGGTGCCTTGGGAGCAGTAGGGTGCCTTGCTCAAGGAGTAGGGTTAAGTGCCTTGCTCAAGGGAGCAGTAAGGTAAGGGGTTAGGTGCCTTGCTCAAGGGCACCTCAGCCCAATCCTTGCCAGGGTTCGTGCCAGTGACCGGCCACCCCTCGGTTACAAGCATGAGGCCCTAACCATAATCCTGTCATGTGTAGTGGTAAGTCACTGTGACAGATCACACACACACTGTGACAGTGCAGACTCCCCCTCATCCCATGACCCCTCCCCCCCAAACACCCACCCATCTCCTTCCAGTCCCTAGTCCAGAGGTTTAGGATTCCCTCTCCTCTCAACACGTGTGTGTGTGTGTGTGTAAGCATGTCACTAAGCCAAGTCACACTTTTGTGCCTGGGGCACTCAAGTGTTGCTACTGTACTAACACAGCCCCTGCAGGCACGTTCCCACTCTATCCATGATTCGGAGGCCAGGGATTCCTGCTCATCCCGGAACGCTGTGAGTGTCTGACCGGAAGGCTACAGAGCTCCACTGAGAGCTCCCTTTGTGACAGTGGGCGGTCAGCAGTTAGGCCATCTGGATGCCCTCAACAGGGTGGCATTCCCGTTCCCATGGCGTGCAGGCCTGGGATGCCTGCCCCGGTGTGAGACTGATGGATGGGACTCGCTCCCGGGAGGCTTGGAAGGCCTGGCAGCGTTGTCTGATCCACCTGGCAGGCCGGGAATGCTGCTAACCACGCGGGAAGCCTCTGGGCCAGCACGGAGGGGAAGAGACCGAAAATCCAATCCCTCCGTCCATCAGCATGTGCGCGTATGTGTGTGTGTGTGTGGACAAGCTCCAGATGGTAATGTTCTTAAGTGAACGGAACACTCACACTCATATTCTCACACTCGATACCCGACTCTTTGGGATGATATGACATCCTGGGAGAGGGGAGGTGACACGTAACTACCCGAGAACCCCCCCAACCCCCCACCCCCCCCCACCCCTCTATGCACCCCACCCCATACCCCCCTTTATTGCCCCACTCCACCCCCATGCTGGTGCTTAATCTGGGGGGTTATTTTGAGCTCAGACTGTCTGTAGTCGCGGTTGTTTATGAGGGGACATTTGATCAGGTAAGATACACGCAGAGAAACAGCAGATACCCACAATCCTCTGCCAAGAACCAGCGGTCATGGAATATTTACACCTCGCTGAAATGTGCTGGCCCACATAGACACCGCATCCAGAACCGACTCAGCCCACATTTGGCTCAGGGCCGGTTCTGATGAGGAGCAAATTCAGCTGTCTCAACTACGGGCCCTCTGGCGTGGCACTCTGGAGTCTGACTGTGGGGGAGGGGGGTTCATGTCTGAGCTTGTGCCTGAATGTTTGAGTCAGTTTGACATGATCTAACCCCTCCCGCTTAAATTAGCCTCAACTCTGTGCACCGCAGGCTGTAAAAAGGGCTACCCAGTGTTCAGCTAATGCCAATTCAGACAACACGATTTTAGAAAGGATTTCTAGGTCAGAGGGTCGGCTTGGAAATCACAGGTAATCGCCTTGCCTTGTAGGTCAGTCGACAGAGAACAGGTTGTCAGGTGTGAACTACTAATGACAATCTCGGCATTGTCCCAAGTTGTTGGGGAATATCTACAATGCCAAATGTTTGGAGAGATCATACACGACAGCTTGCCAGTGCAAGGCAACAAACCGTAGGGAGCACGTAGAGTTAGTTAAAGTAAATCTACTCTACATAGCCTTTACCAATAATTCATAAAGCTCGAGATTGTTGTATAACAAAACCATTAGACTACAAACTGCTTGTAAATTTAAGTAGATTGTAACAATATCTTATGGAATAGAAACGCATTGCCTTCATCTCACCTAGGCAAAAGGAAAATTCCAAATTTGCTCCACCATCCAAGGTATTCCACAAGACAGGCTTAATGTTCATAGCAAAGAGTAGCAGCCCTTTGACTGATTGTTTACAGTAACAACAGTTAGTCTGCATTTCGGCCTAATCATGAAAGTAAAGGATATCATGCTCTCTCATCTAGCCTACTAATGCTGATGAATGGTGAATGCATACTTGTGAGCCACAGGTGATTTAAACAGTTTCAACATACAGTGTGCAGCATTTGGACCTCTACAGGTAGTAGCCTATAGCCTGTGCCTAACAAGCACTTTAGCCTACTGAGAAACAACAAGAATATTTTGGTTCACATGCTGACTAGGCTATTCTGGATCAATCAGTATGGGAGGTGATGTGTTTTGATAGTTAATAAAAGCTTGCAGTGAGGAACATCACAAAAATTCAGCCTATCACAAATAGATTTGTATTTTAAAGTGACTGGCGAAATAGACTTCGACTACTGCGACCCACAGACAGGTTATTTGTGCGTTAACAACATGCATCAACAAATAGGATGCATTTTGGCGATAGACTACTGGCCCACTTGATTGGGGTTTTCCCCGGGTGGAAACAATGCATAATGAGGACAGCTAGTTCACAGATTAGTCGGTGTGCTGTGAGATAGACTCCTGATCACAAAAATGCAAGTCATAATTTGAACGCTGGAGAGTTCGCACAGGGGTCAGCAGTCTCTGAATCGTGGCTAATATCATGTAATGCAACCAGGTATTAGACTGCCTCAAGAAGTTAGTTTGCCTTTAATGATTCTGTCACATCCATTATAGGCTGACGTACAGAAATCATGTCTTACATTTAAAATCTTATGCTTACTGTGTTAAAAATCTGTTGTGACAATTTTAAAATGGAATTTTATCTGTTGGTCACAACTTTGTTTACATGTGATCATCAGAAAACCTAGGCTATGAACTAAACCAGACTTTGTGATTTAAATTTTCATATTATATTAGGTGTAATAGGGTACCATATCTGCCTCAGAGGACTAAATTGCATCACTAGATCCACCTGGCCAAACTAAACATCTCTCAAAAAGTGTGGGTACGTTGGGTAGTAAGTTGGGTAGCTTCTAACACTGTGGCTCCTCTTTCATGTTTTTTGGTGTTGGTCCTCAGGTCTGCGTGAGAAGTGTGTGGACTGCCTGGTGTTTGAGACGCTCATCCCTAAGACCATGATGCAACACTACATTAGCCTGCTCCTCAAGCATCGGCGCATCGTGCTTTCCGGCCCCAGCGGCACGGGCAAGAGCTACCTGGCCTCCCGGCTCACCGAGTACCTGGTGGAGCGCAGCGGCCGTGAGCCCTCCGACGGCATTTCAGTCACATTCAACATGCACCGGCAGTCCTGTAAGGTATGCTAATAGCTAAATTGTGGGTTCAAATCCCAGCTGCCACTGCTGTGCCCTTGAGCATCTTAACCCTAAGTTGCTATAGGGGAGACTCTAATTGAGAACTAACTGATAGTTGACAAATGTAAGTCGCTTTGGATAAAAGCATCTGCTAAATGCATAAATGTTTGCCAAGTACAATAGCTTGTATCAAAATAACCCAGCGATGGCCCAAAGTACTTCCAACCCCAGCCCTGTAGTTTGTACTCACAGAGTTCTAACAATAACTGATGTGCACCATCAGGAACAAAAAGTGAGCTAATCGTTATCAGTTAGCTATTCGCTCTATGTTGCTCACAATTCTTTTATTCTTCTACCTTTTCACAGCGCTTGGTGAGCACAAATAACAGGGCTATGGGTAGGAGTACTCCAGATAATCGCCCAAAGATCCACTCATACATACATACATTCACTCACAGTTCTGATAGACCGGTTCACCTTTACTGCAGATGTGTGGAACACCCTCACATTCCTGCACAGCACTGGTCCACTGCCATAACAGTCCCGTCCAAATCACTCTACACACAGAGTCATTCAAGCTAAGATAGAGTTGTTAATTGAACAAGTTATTCTCACTTTTTTACAGCGTACAGTTAGAGAAGTTTTGTGCAATTGTTAGCGTTTGTGTGTAGTATTTTAGTGCAGCCTATTTGCGAATCTCCCAAGGATGTCTGTTAATGTGGGCACAGGAAAATTTAGGTCTAAAGTCACTGGGTCATGGCCGACATCAACCTAACATTACCTCACTTCCTCTCTCCCGCCCCGTCACCAGGATCTGCAGCTGTACCTATCCAACCTGGCCAATCAGATCGATCGGGAAACCAGCACAGCCGAGATCCCATTGGTGGTCATCCTGGATGACGTGCATGACGCCGCCTCCATCAGCGAACTGGTTAATGGTGCTCTGACCTGCAAATATCACAAATGGTGAGTGGCGCTGGCCACAAATAGGCACAGATGTTTCCACAGTGCTCTCGGCAGCGGCTGGACAAATATAGCCCTACGCACATGTCCCAAACCTGTCTAAGCCCCAGTCATAAAACAGGACTTACAGTAGAAAAAAGAAGAAATGACTGCAAAGCTATTTTAAGACCTGTGGAGGATTTTTGTGCAAAGATCAACCCTAATATGTCTACAGTAGACTCAGTCACAGTACATTTTAATGGGAGGATAAGATTTAGTGCATGTCTTTCTCTTGACAAGAGTGATTATTTCCTCTTCCTACATTAGGACCCTGTCAGTGTGAGAGATGGATTGCTCAGAGTTGTTCCATGTTCTGTTTTTGTTAGCCCCTACATAATTGGCACCACCAACCAGCCTGTGAAGATGACCCCGAACCACGGACTTCATCTCAGCTTTAGGTACGGCAAACCACCAGTGTTCAGTCGCAAGATGTTCTAAGTCCTTTTAGGAGATACAAGGCGAGAGACAAACCAAACCTGACCCATAAGTCTGAGTCATTACTCATGATTTGAAAAAGGTTCAGAAATATAGGATTGGCATTTCAGAGCTTAATCCTATAATCCAATATTTAAGTAATGGCAGCTTCAGCCAGCATGCCAGTCAGTTAGCAGCAGCTCTCTGGTGTTTGTGAGAGGCTATCGCTTTCTCCTCACCATCTGCTGAGAATCTCTCCCGCCGCTGAGCCGCTGTGGTATAGATCTGCACTCATTAGTGCATGCCAGTGGCAACTAAGTGTCTCGCATACTCATTATGCCCTGATTGGCTTGTGTTTTGGAGCAGTGTGGTAACTTGAGATTGATTGGTCAGTCCCGGGCTCCAGTGACTTTTCTGTGCTTTCTTCTAACATGGCGGCTGGCGTGGGGAGATGGGTATGCGAATGGCTAACCCTGTATTTGTTATGGGAGAACCCCTGGCCTGTGCTGGCAGACAGTGTTATTGTCACTGTACAGCTCTTAGCCCCTACAGGGCTCCATTAATGTTAGCCACAGGGGCATCTACTGAATCATTTTTTTTTACTGCACATACAGCACACACACACACACACACACACACACAAACAGACAATTTACATACTCACTTAACAGAAGGACATAGTCCTTGAAATTAGTTTCTATTTACACACTGTGTCCAGAGGAGGTTATGGCTATATTATTCACACTTCACTACATTATTTTTTCCCCCAAACCTGTTTAAAAGTACCTCAGAGGATCAGCTTCTCTGAACTGCTATTTAACAGTGATTACAGTACTACAGCTCACAGTAGCCTAGTAGGGAGGGATGAGTTTATCAACATGTCAAGGCCTAATCCCTCTCCTGTATTGCACATACACACTTGGTTCCCTGACATTTGGCCGTTTCTCCATCAGGATGGTGACCTTCTCCAACAACGTGGAGCCGCCAACGGCTTCCTGGTGCGCTACCTGCACAGGAAACTGGTGGAGGCGGAGGAGCCGCGGAGTCTGGCCAGCGAGGAGCTCCTGCGGGTGCTGGACTGGGTGCCCAAGCTTTGGTACCACCTCCACGCCTTCCTGGAGAAGCACAGCACCTCAGACTTCCTCATCGGTAGGCCACAGCAACCACCCATGTTGGTTTGGGTGTTGATTTGGGAGTATTCAGTGTTCAGTATTCATCATCTACATGCAGACAGGGGAAAGAGAGAGGGGAAATGTCATGATAAAGTCCCCTGAGTGACTGAGTGACTATCCACCCCCTTAGCTTCCTACACCCCACTGAGAGAGCTGGTAGCCATATCAGTGTCATGTTCCATGCTAGGGCTTGTGTTGCTGTGACTTCCCATAGACTTCCGGCTATCTACAGTGATCTGATACTTTGTGTGAGTGTTTAATTATGTCCATACTTCCTCTAATGTATCTGTGTGTGTGTGTGTGTGTGTGTGCGTGTGTGTGTCTGTGCGCGTGCGTACGTACACGCGCGTGTGTGTGTGTTTGTGCGTGCGTGTGCGCATGTGTGTGTGTGTGCGTGCACGCGTGCATGTGTGTGTGCGTGTGTGTGTGTCTGTGTGTGTATGTGTGTGTGCACACAGGCCCTTGCTTCTTCTTGTCCTGTCCCGTCACCGTTGAGGAGTTCCGCTCCTGGTTCATAGACCTGTGGAACCACTCTATCATTCCCTACCTGCAAGAGGGAGCCAAAGATGGCATCAAGGTAACTCTCTCCATTCAGAACAGTCCTGGGCAGTTTGTCTTCTTGGACCAGCAACACATTGCAGAGAGAGATTGTTCGAATTCACAAACACTTTTTGAACTGGTTGTATTTATAACCAGTTTGCCATGGTTGTAATTGATGCCTTAACTGCAATTGATGATTTTTAGCATTACATCAGGATGACACTAATTAGTAGCTGTGACATTATTAATCTTTTTTTTTAATGAGTCTCACTCTGAAGTCTTGAGGGATTTGGCACACTTTACTGAATGAGTTGTGTGTGTGTGTGCGCCGTGCGTGTGTCCTCGTGTTCTGTGTGCGCACGCGCATGGGTGTGTGTGTGTGTCTCTGTGTGTGTGTGTGTGTGTGTATTTCAGGTGCATGGGCAGAAGGCAGCATGGGAGGACCCAGTGGAGTGGGTGAGAGGGACTCTGCCGTGGCCATCAGCTCAGCAGGACCAGGCCAAACTCTTCCACCTGCCTCCACCTGCCATGGGCCCTGGTAGCCCCGGGCAACTAGGTGACGAGCGCCCACACAAGGAGACCCCGCCCAGCGGCACAGAGTCTGACCCGCTGGTGAGTCAGTGACCACCCCTCAATTACCCACAATCCTCTCACACAGCATCACACACCAGTTACCCACAATCCCAGACATACGTCCAGGTATGCAATGATAGTTTAAACACAACCTGTGGCTAGTAGCCATTAGAAATAGTTCTATTGGTGTTGCACATATATGTGTGAGGCTGTGTGCTGTGTTCTTATTGAAATGCTGCTGTATGAGTTTGATTGCTGCTGGGTGGTGATGCTTGTCTACTGTCTCACACAGATGGCCATGCTACTTAAGCTGCAAGAGGCAGCTAACTACATTGAGTCTCCGGAGAAAGAGCTGGACCACAAGTTGCCCACTCTCTGAGCTCCTCACAGGGGGGCTGATATGGCAGGCATGGTCTGGGCCAGACACGGGCCAGGTCTGAGCCACACCTGGGTCAGAGATCTGCACAGTATTCACTGGGGGGATCAGCTCAGTTTGCTGCTCACCTAGAGTGCACCGGGGGTCTGGCTGTGATCTGGCCCTGATCTGGCTCCAATCTGACACGGATCTCCTGCTGTCTGAGCTATGCGGGCCTGTGAAATGAACTCTTTTAAAAGTCATCATTATGTGTCATTCAGTACTCAAGTATTGTACTGTACTCTCAAGACATACGTATGCTACCGACTTGCTTACCTGCTCTCAGACAAATCACTCCCCATCAGTCATCTTCTCATCCACCCCCCCCCACCCCTCTTCTTTTCAGCCATGTCAATCATTCGTATGTTCCATAGAAACAAGCTGTAGATATGATACTGTACTACCTACCCTCACTGTCCGCCACTGTCACCCATTGGCATCTTCTGTTGGTTTGCGTTTGCATCTAAACCACCTGGTCAGTGAGCTCTCATTACTGTTCCACTGCTGCCATTATCAACTCAAGGAAACCGGTGCTACTTGCCTCCTCACCACCCAACCAAGAGGCTCGCCCTGTTCAGGAAGGGACGAAGCCAACCGTTAATGCCAGTAGCAAAAACCAAGCATAGCAATGCCTGTGATACCTTAGTCGATTTCAAAGCCAGTGCGATCCACACTAACAAACCCATTCACTCTAGGTTCTGTTCACTGCTTATGTAAGACAAAACGAAGAACGTTTTTTTTCCTTTACTTTTGGTTGAATGTTCCGCTTTAGTCCAGCCCAGGCCAAGACTTTGACATATATGCAGATTTCTGATGATTCAGATCCTATTCAATCAGGTCATAGTGTTTGATCTGGTGCTCACACTAACAAAAGGCCTTAAGACATCCACTGTCTGGTGTAGTTCTACCAAGGGCAAAGGTGTTAGTGCAGATGTCTAACGATGGTGGAGTGTGTGTGTGTGCCTGTGTGTGGAACAGCAAGCGGCTGTTCCCCGAAAGAGGACAGTGTGTTGAAAATTTGCACAGTGTAGTGAAGAATGAATGTCAGAGGAAGGACAGTACCCTGTTTTGACCTGCAGACCTAAATGTGTCCTGCAGGGGGCAGTAAAGCTGCCTATTTGCTCACCTCTCTCAAGCCCAAGCTCATCAACAGTAAAGACCCTTGGAATTGTCCAGTCATTACTAGTGAAACCAGTAAAGATATGAATATATACAGGAGCCAACTGCAGAATTAAAAACAAAAAAGTAATCTAGAATTGTCCTGTTTTTTCTTAAATGAGTTTGACCTTGGAAAGGATTCTTTTTGAATGTTAGTAAGAGTTAAGTGCAGTACAGCGATAAAGCCATTATCATGAGCTTTATGTCACATGTAGACACAGAGTTTAACTACAGCTTAGGATTCAGTCATTTCTTGGGACAGATAAGTAGAATATCTCAGGCTTAATTTACTCTCTCTCATTAATAGCAGTCAAAGCACTCCAGCTCTATGGTGCAGTCCTCTTCTAATAACAGACCAAATACTCATTGATATCACGTTCCTGCATATTGATTGTAACACAGCTGAGTATAGGTACTTGTACCTATGGTACAAGTATCATAGGTAGACTTGTAGATGCATAAGAAACACACATGTGCTGTATAGGAACTGGTGGTCGACCGTTGTAGTGAAGTGGTGCTATGAACTAACATTCATTAGATGCTCATCGAAGTTAGATGATTCTGCCCGTGACAGACAGCCAACCAGCCATCATCTCTGTACTGAGGCATCATCCAGCAGCATGTGTGACATGAAGTCATTCACTCTTAATTTCACCTAATGATCCTCTCCACTCTTCGGCCATAGGAGTTTTTAAAGTACAGTTATACACAATAGATCTCAGCACAGTACAAGGAGATTGATGTCTTTCCTTTCTCAGTTAGCTTCTGGCAGTATTGCACAGCTTAGGCTATGGATGTAGATACTGGTGTCTCTTGTCATTGTACAGTGCAGAGGTCACACAACCTAAGGCAACTAAATCAGGTACTAAAGCTACTAGATGCCATTGATGTGTAATGATGCCTGATGAAGTTCCCCATAATATGCAGTGGCATTGCATGCAATAGATAGCACTGGGGTTTTGCACATAGACTGCAGTGGACCAGTAACCTTTCCATGGGTCAAAAGCCAAACGTTAACGTGTGAGCATTCACTTTAATTGTACGTATGTTGAGTTGTTGAGTTGTGGGCGGTGGTAGCGTAGTGGTTAAGGAACCTGGCTAGCGTGCAAGTAGCCTGAAAAAGATGTGGGTTCGAATCCCAGCTACCACCGTTGTGCCCTTGAGCAAAAGGCACTTAACCCTAAGTTGCTCTAGGGGAGACTGGCCCTGAACAATTGATAGTTGACAAAAAAAAAAAGTTGTAAGTGGCTTTGGATAAAAGCGTCTGCTAAATGCATAAATGTAAATGAGTTGAAAACAGAGTGAGGGAGACCACAACCAGTATGATGGTCAAAAGCTCATTATTTAAAATAGACCCTCCTTTTATAAAAGATTATGTTGTTTTATACCGCTACATGACTACCACTGTTTAACCATCTGTGACTGAATGTCAGATTGCTTGCTTTGTTTCTGTAAGAGCAGAATAAAGGACACCATGTTTGTAAATGGTTAAAATGAAAACACATACATCATTACACAAACTATTTACATACAAAAAATAGCCCTAAGTCATTTTTACAGAACAAACCTTTTATACTTTTGTTTTCTTAGATGCAACTAAGAGCTTTATGTGTTTTCTTTGAGTCAGTCTGCTACAGTCAATGGCTTTATGTGTTTTCTTTGAGTCAGTCTGCTCCAGTCAATGGCTTTATGTGTTTTTGATCAGTTTCATCATGCTTTTTGTTTTCTTTGAGTCAGTCTGCTACAGTCAATGGCTTTATGTGTTTTCTTTGAGTCAGTCTGCTACAGTCAATGGCTTTTGCCACCTTTCCCATGTGTTAAAGGATGGCAAGTGAAGTGTAGTAATGTTTCAGTACTACCATGGTGAACAGATAAGAAATGTGTGCTCAGATCTGGTGATGCCCAGGTGGATGGCTTGCCGACTCCAGTGCGGTCCTGGCCCACATGCGGCTGACACATAGCCCAGCTTTGGCTCCATCCATCCTGGGTATCTACTGATGGCTGGGAGTCCCACAGCCTCTTCTGACTCCTCTACTCATGCCTGGTCTTTTCTGCCCTTCCCCATTGTTGTATACAAAGTGTTGGCAGAAGAAGCCATCCTGTCCATCTCCACCTCTCTTTTTCTCTCACTCTCTCTCTCTCCCTCTCTCTCTCTGGGTGTTGTGTCTGTTCTCTGTAATGGATGTGCTGTGTCGTGCTGGGACATTTTCACTTTAGAAGACTATACAGCAACTTCTACTGGCAAAAACACACACACAAGATACTATCCCCCTCAAATTTTCAAGTTACTTTTTTTTGCATACTTTTTTTGTTGTTTGCCATGAGGTCTGTTTATCTCTGGTTAGGTTTTTGGGTTCAAACCGCATACCAAAAGGGTCTGATGCAAGGCCTTACTTTCCTGAGCTGAACTGGGAGAGATGTTGAGAGTGAGCTGAGGATTCAGCTGTCTCACTGAGAAGAGAGTTTTGTGTTTTGCGTTCTCTCCCCTTTTATGCCAGGGTCATTAAAAATATAAAATTTTTCAGATACATAAAAATATTTACTTCTTCTGTTCTCAGTCTAGACCACTACAGGTTGCTGAATAGTCGCATACATCATGTAAAGCTTGTTACTGAGTCAATATCGAATAATTAAATGAAGTCAATAAATAATGAAAAATAAAGGTTCAGTGATGGTATATCTGATGTGACTTAAAGTGTGCAATGATGGGTGTGCAGTAGACCTTTACATGTTGTGAATGCATGTCGCTTTGGTGTTTGGACTGACACTTTAGGTAGCGCTAGGAGAGGTGTTCAAAAGAATGCATCTGATGAAATTCATATTTTTTGCTTTTACAGATATTCCTCTCCCTATGTGAAATTCTTTATAAAATTCCATTTCAAATTTGTACAGAACATCATGTTATTGTATACATTGTAAATAGTTCTGCATTTGCGACAACAATCGTAAAAAAACATCACATCTACAAAAAATATGTGTGGAAATGTAGGGAAAAAAAACTTTTTTTTTCTTCAGTCATTTGACACAAGAGATCATGTAGGCATGCCTGTACACCTGTCCAACATGTATCCAACATATCCGTTTGTCTTAATAAAGCCATGGCATTCTTTAAGAGTTGCTCTTCATGTTGGTCTTTGTCAGTGACTCTGCATGGAACTCTCACGGAAGTAGCTGAACATAGAATATTCCCAAGTGGTCTGATCAATCTTATCTATCTATCTATCTATCTATAGTTTTTGCTCAGGCCTACTGGTTTAGAACACTTCTCCTCAGAACTGTGCATGTGAAATCTCCAGCCAGATGATCCAGCCCCATTAGTGCAGAACCGTCGGTTGTCATCTGCCCTGGTGCTGTGTGGCCTTATCCTGGCAGTGGATACCTGACACTTACAAGGGGTGGAGTTCGTGTCTATGGGCTACACATCGCCGCCCTTTAAATCTCCTGTCACCCCTCAAGTGACTGCAGTCAACGGATTTTGTGGCGAGAGGGATTTCTAAATCGGACAAAATGCCAGCCAAACCAGCCCCTATCAAGAAGGCGGCCAAGCCTAAGGAAAAGGCACCTGAGCCAGAGCCAGCACCTGAACCTGCACCCGAACCCGCACCCGAGCCTGCACCAGCCGAAGCCCCCGCTGAGGCACCCCCCGCGGAGGCTGCTCCCGCCGAAGCAGCTCCTCCAGCCGAGGGAGAGGCTCCTCCAGCTGAAGGTAGTGTTCGGTGTAGCGCGCCCCAGGGGATATCCAGCGCCCTTTCCAAATAACTACTGAACAGCGTCAACTTTTCAGTCAATGGAAAAAAGAATTGTCCATTCCATGCTTCGAATAATTTATTTCCCAGCATGGCATATGGACTCGATATATATTGTTCGATGATTTCATTCCGATAATTAACATCTTTCAAAGGATTAGTTTATATATCTGGTCCCCAGCGTAAGTAAAGAAGCAGCTGAGAGAACAATATCCTATCCAACAAAATATTGGAATGCTTTTCCAAGCATCTCTCTTCTTTCTTGTTGTGGTTGTTATCGTCACGTCCACAGTGATAATAATATTTCACGCATACAGAAGATTTCTTGTCACCTTGGCAAAAAGCCTTGGGATATGGTCGATAACGCGCTGTTGCTCTCGCACGGCCGTACTGAACCTTTACCTGCCTGGATATTGAGTGAATGTCTACGGTGCGACAGTGTTTCACCAAAAGCTCTGTGTATCGCCACTGCATGACACTAATTCGACCTATGTTCTATCGTGGTCTCTTAAAGCCGACAGGAATAAGCTGACATTCACTTAACTGCTTTTAACTGATATCGTCTCACTCTATGTGACCTTTCGAAGCATCCACGCACCATTGCCTCTAATGCGTCGGTTGACTCACAGCAATGTTACCAGCATTAACTCAGCTGTTGGGCTACTGACCGGCTTTATGAAAGTAATTTGTCACCATATTATAGTCTATGTGTACTCTGGGATTAATCAGATTTCATGTCTTTGATGCTGTAAATTGCTTGCACTTACAAATATATCTCTACTGCTGACGCGTATACTGACGCACCCGATGAACCAGACGGTTAAAATTGCCCAGCACGTTCTCTGGTTCCAGCTCTTCACTATGCTGTTCAGCGCATTAGATCCTCTAATGTTGTCACACTAACTCTGCCTCGCTTCTTAAGGACTAACGCCCTATATATCTTAACCTAACCTCTAACGCCAGCCGCTCCCGCAGCTGAGGAAGCCCCTGCTCCAGCTCCTGAGGCGCCTGCAGAAGCGCCGGCCGCACCCGAGGCCGTGGGTAAAAAAAAACACTCACCACTAATGACTCGGGATACTGCAAGGGCTGCAACAATTAATCGATTAATTGGCACAAATAAGTTAATGGACATCTATTATGATTTTTGTCTTTTTTTAAAGGCAAATATGGTCTGGCCAAAATTATCTGATTGTATTCTAGGTCTTTTGTGTGCCTTTGGCTTTATCTATGACAGTATAAATATATGACAATTTCAATCAAACAACTGATGGATTCATTCAGATTACCTAAAATCAAGGGATTAACCTAAATTAGCCTTTGTAGCCTTTGTACCCCTGCTCAGCACAACAACAATCCAATTTGTAATACTGTAGCCACTAAAGCATAGCATACTGTAAATGAGATTAAGTTGTCTCTTGAACTAGTGACATACAGATATGCTTCTGGTGCAACTGACGCCTTGCTTCCCACAAACGCTTTACCTCAACCTCTTGCCATTTCTAACACTACAGTTCTTCGCAGTGACAGAAATGCAATGATTCAACCTATTCACCCTGCTTTTTCTGTTGTTTTTGCTCTTGCTGTACGCCTAGTTCATGGCTTGCTTTAACTTGACTTATAAGCCTAACCCTGTTAACCTTTAATGCTAGCTGCTCCTGCAGCGGTGGAGGCTTCTGCTCCCGAATCACCCGCTGAAGTGCCAGCTGAGCCTGCACCCGAGGGTAACAAACTAGACTCACTACTAATAGCTTATTACAACAATCCAGACTGTGATGCTACTGCCTTTGTAAGTTACAACATAGCAACATGGACGAGAACAATTGCACTGATGTGCTACTAATGCTAGTATCTCGTAGCTTCAGACGCTAGCCTGTTGCTTGGTCAAAGTATTGTGCAAAAGTGCACAAAATGGACCCTGTCTTAACCTGTTCACTTTGCTATAGTATAGGGCTACTCATGACTCATTGCAGCAGCAGTTCTTGGTTTGCTGGTTTACTCACTGCTTGTGCCTAACCTTGTTAACCTTTAACACCAGCCGCTCCCGCAGCCGAGGAGGCCCCTGCTCCTGAAGCACCTGCTGAAACGCCCGCTGAAGCACCGGCCGAGGGTAACAAAAAATACTCACGACTAATGGCATACTACCACAACCTACTTTATAATGCTACAAACTCTCCACCTACAGCATAGCATAGAATGATGCTGTACCTCTGCAGAGCCAGTAGCTAGTGATAGACAAGAGTATCACTGGTCTCTAGGCCTACCGTATCAAGGGTACTACTTGACTAACACTTCAACAGGTAAAAAGGTATACCTTCAGAAAATAGTCCTACTTTGTATTGGAACTACCTGTGCACCGGTGATCTCTTTATTGAGCTAATCCACCTGTCTAAAGAACAGTGCTAATTACATTTTTAGTTGAGACATATAGGCTATGTTGTAAGACTTACTTTCTGAAGGCGTACTTGTTAGCCCTTTTGATTTGCCCAAATGCCCAGTGTGGCTTATTTATCGTATTCACTCCTCTGTATGCCCTCTCAATGACTTCTTTTTACGTCTTGGTTTGCTTTACTCGCCGCTTGTGCCTAAACCTTTTAACCTTTAACACTAGCCGCTCCTGCAGCCGAGGAGGCCCCTGCTCCCGCTCCTGAGGCACCTGCTGAAGCGCCCGCTGACGCCCCGGCCGAGGGTAACCGAGAAGACTCAACACTAATGACATACTGCAACAGCTCACTCACTCTTTCTACGACTCACCTTTAGAGTTCAAATGTCCAAGGATAACGAGAACAGATAACAGTGCAATTACTGGCAACACAACAAGCACTCACCCCAACTTCTACTACCGCTTCTACACTGTTACGACAATTCTCTTGGATACAGTCTCCAAAGAATACAATAACAATCTAGCAGCATGACTAATGTTATAGGTCTACTTCAACTGCTCACCATGTCTAACAGTCCTGCCCTCCTTTAGCTCTTGAGTCTTGACTTTATGACACTATATCTAGTCCTGCCCTCACTAATGCCAACCATTTAACACCAGCTGCTCCTGCCGCTGAAGAAGCCGCCGCGCCCGCTGCTGCAGAGGGCGAAGCACCTGCTGAGGGTAAACTCACCTGGAACAGTTTTTGTCCTCATCAGCTGTAATCACCCAGACTGTTTCAGGCCAGACAGCAAAGTCACTGGTGTTTCTTGTTCTTGGTGTTGATTTAGTCACATTGTAGCTACTTGAATTGCTATGAAAACATGATCCCATGCTTAATGTCCAGGGGTGCCACCAGCGGGGGAAGGTTAAGATGATTCTAAGGGCCTGAACTGACAGGGAAAATGTCTGGCGGCGCCCCTGTTGATGTGCATTGGATCAAACTAGTATACAGTATGCTTTCTTCAAATCACTGGCTCCATTAAAAAGAGCTTTCAACACCGGAGACTTTGCTTATAACAGGCCTATAACATACAACCAACAGTTTTGGATAGACTGCCTTCTGGGTACAGCTAAATCTTCTTTACTGGTAGCAAAACTTGTGCATTACTGCAAAACAAAGCATTGCATAGGCTAAATAACCTCTCTACTTGTTAACCATTGCTATTGTTAACATCTAATGCTAGCTGCCGCCCCAGCTGCTGAGGAAGCTCCAGCTGATGCTGCTCCCGCAGCCGAAGCCCCCGCCGATGGTAAACACCACACCCCTCACCCAGCCCCTAATTTGCAATCTCGCTAATGCTCCAGGTCCACTCTCGAATCATGTTACTGCTACATAACAACTGCACTAACTTTACTCCCATAGTGTAGTCAAAGCAGCCATGATCCTGACTTTACTTCATGGCTTAGTCAACATTAGCAATGATCCAGTCTTCATTTCATGGTATATTCCAACAGCCATGATGAACTTTGGAGATGAGCTTAGGTATCCGCCTCTGCTAATAACCTCTATCTAACATTTTAACACCAGCTGCAGCCGCCCCTGCTGAAGGAGAAGCTCCCGCTGCCCCTGCTGAAGGAGAAGCTCCTGCTGAGGGTAAAGCGGCATCTTTAATCAGTGTTCACAGATCCACAGGTCACACCAATGCACCTGTGGACTAGACCATCAGTCCAGATAAGATGCTAGTCTGACTAGCTGACAACACTGTGTAGCGCTTATGGCTTATAAGCTTCAGCTGTAGACAGAGATGGGTAACATCCGGCTTCCAAGATGAAAAGTCCTAGCATGCATTAGTTCTATCTATTCTACATTTTACTACTAATCTCATATATGATCGAACTGAAGAGCTGTGCTAATTAGACTCAATTGGTTTAGAGAAGGGAGGATTTGAAGCCGGATTAGCCACCTCTAGCTGTAGAGCTGCAATAATAAGCTATCATCATAATAAACCTTAAATATGAACTATACTGCCATGTTATTATTGTCAGCCTGGCCTCTTTTGAGTTAGGGCTACTGGTTATTGTTAAGGTAAGTCTATAGGGCACATAAGTTACTGTGTTTTTGTTTAAAAGGATAGTTTAAGAATATATGCTTACGTAGGATATAGTATATATATTAGTCTTTTTACAAAGTTGTCTTCTAAAATGACCTGGACATGTATAGGGCATACAGTGCCCATCCAAGACCAATGTTATGTCAACGTCCTCTGACTATTACTACCCACCTACCTGTGGAACCCTTAGGTGCCCCTGCTGAGGAGGCTGCACCAGTTGAGGAAGTCAAGGCCCCCACACCACCTCCTCCCCCTGGTAATGCATCACCCTTCTGTGTTTGTGTTTCTGTCCCTACTCATTTGTTATAACTGCACTATCATTTATTAACAGTGTTATACAATATGTGTACAGTTTGTATAACACCAGTAATAAACAGTATGTTCAGACCTGTCTGTTGTTTATAATGATATGTGAACACCTTCACACACAATACATTGATTGTGTATTTGTTGAGAGACTAAAGGCTATTCTACAACCTTGCCAGAGCCCACAAGCGAGCCTCTGGAGCTGGGCGTTGAGGATGTCAACGACACCTCCGTCACCATCAGCTGGAGGCCTCCTGCCACTGTCGGCAAGGACGGCCTGGATGGTTACACCATTGAGATCACCAAGGAAGGAAGTAAGTACACACTGAACTTCCCCCATAAACTCAACCCCACCCCCAGGTATGCTCAGGTCACGAGTACAGTATGTCTAATGCTGCATTGGAATCTGAAAGGCCATAGCAGCTGAGTTGAAGGCAGATAATGACTAGGCATCATCATTCCTGATCTTTACACATTTAAATCCTATTGAGCAAAAAGGCATCAGTAACCAGAGTGCTCAGGCACATAATGAAATTCTGCAAAACACCTTGTCACTGGGGGCCGCTAATGGCATTGGGAGCGATCAGCAGCTACTTAACAAAGTGCCAAGTTTCATCATGGCCTGATACATCATAAAGTTAGCTTTAGCCTGCGAGATTTGAATTCAGAGTGAATGCTCTCTAGCTTCTGCCAGCCCAAAGCTTTTAACAAGGAGAGGTCCTTGCTCCTGCTTCCAATGATATCCCCATCTTTAAATACCGCCACACGATACCAGCGTTGGCCCCTAATTTAAACACAGGGAATTGTAAATTACACTTTTTTTTGACTGGTCAAGCCTATCAGTTGCAGCTGTTCCCCACGCGTCACCCGTAGATATATCCGCCACCTATTTCTGTCCCTATAAGGTGACAAGGACGTCAGACTGGCCCACACTTTGAGTTTGGACAAGTGTCCAGACATCTGCACTGGGCCAAAAGGAAAAGTTGAGGAAAGAAATATAATTCTTATATTGTGTAACTTAATTAGCTCTGTGTCCATAGCAAAGGGATGCACAGGAGAACATGTGGATTATCACTCAGTCAGCAGCATCAACCACAATGATTTTTTTCCTGTCCTATTCCCCATAGCACAGAAATCCCAACCTCTGTATTTCATGCTTGGTCTGGTCTAGTGAATCTTCTGCAACCGCAAATCTTTTTGTCTGATTAACAACACATCTAAATAATAAACGTGATATAATTTTAAATGATGTCACTTAGATGTTACAGATAGTTGTTTTGCTCATCTTTGTCACTGATGTTAAAAAAAAGAATGAAGAGTAAAGAACAATTAAAAATGCAAGCTAAATGCTACTCTATAGTGTGTTTCCTATGTAAATGTGCCTTTTTATGGTGATGCCGATTTGTGCTGATGATGGTTGATGATGACTGTGCTGATGTCCAGACATTAACTTGTATCATCCTTCCTCCTCCTAGCTGATGATTGGAAGGCCGCAAACGAAGAGCTCACCATCTCCTGCCGTTACGTCATCAAAAACCAGACCACCGGCGACCGCCTGAACATCCGTGTCATCGCCATGAACCCTGGTGGCCGCAGCCCCGCTGCTACCCTCCCTGAGTCTGTCCTGGTGAAGGAGGTTGGAGGTAAGTCATGACATCATGGCACCACCATGACGCTCACGGTTACACTCACGGTCAGAAGACCAACGATGATGGCTACTGCCACCCTTGGCCTCCTCACCTGTGTGTGTTTCCATGCTGCATTTCTCTGTGGCACTACAGTGTCTCTTGTACATTACATACCGCTTCCAGCGCTCCACACAACAGCCCCTGCCTCACCCTGGCATTTATGTGCAGTGTAGAAATAGCCCCTCTGTGAAAGATCAGAGCCTGCCACCAAGGTCTCAGATGTCCCCAGGCCTCAGATGTCCCTCGTCCTCAGCCTCTCTTCCCCTGGGCCAGGCTTGGATCCCCCTTGGGAGACGAGAAGCTAGAAGCCCGCGGAGAGGACTTCTCCTTTAGCAGTGTCCCTGCCAAACTGTCAGACAGATAAATCTACCTGACACTCGGCTGGCCCTGTGTTCCCTCTCTGGCATGCGGCTCCTTGCTGGACCAAGTGAGGGTTAAATGTGGACTGTCTGCCTGCTGCGTTGAAACAGGGTCCAAAGAGATCGTGTCGTGAAGATGGATTGCCGAGATAATTTTGGCTGATGCATGCTGCAGTTATAAAACAAAAAAATTGCAACTGTACATTTTTCTGTATGAATTTAGTGATTGTTTACACTTAGCTATGTTGCAAATCTGCAGCCAGATGCATGCTAGTCTCGCTGTAGCAGTTCTAGTACATCACACTTTAAAAAACCTAGACAGTAGCATCCTATGTAAATCTCTTAAAGTCTTCAATGTGTAGTTCAACACTAAATTCTGGCTTGAATGTCATCGTGGCCACATGTATGTGCCCTTTATGAGACGGACCACACAGACAAATGGAGCTATTGATTACAGTGGAACTTAAAGGATATCATTTTCCCTTATTACATAAATGCCACGTTAATTCACGCACAGTGTTTCACAGCTTGACGTCAATGAAGATCTAAAGAAAGAATTAGATTTGAGATGGGATGGAAAGTTCATCAGAGTGTAACTTGAGTCCCATCGTCCAAATTGAACAGGAGGCAGTACTGTGGGATACAGCTCTAAGTTTTGGGCTTTTTTAGGAAGTTTGTGTGTCTATGTTGACTGAGGCATCTTATGAATTGTTTCCTCATGAGGGAACAGCAGTCTGACGAATAAATCCTTGGAAAATCGCTTGGAAGCACCCTCCATTAACACGAATTAGACCGTGGAAGTTTAGCATGGCTCCTGGGGCATTGGCAGAATCCTATGCTGGAGCGGTGTCAAGCGTCCCTCTCGGCGAGCGATGGTGACAAGTGTGAATGGCTGCGCTCTGGGTGGTGGGGGGAAGGGGTGGAAATTCCCGTGTGTTCGCGCAGTGCACCGGGGGCCCAAAGGGTCGTCTCGGGTTTCCCTCTTCCCAGCCCCCCTGTGCCTGCCAGCACCTTTCTGTTTGTCTAAAAACATGCCACGGATTTCTGCTAGGCTCTTCATCTGTGGACGCAGTGGCTCTCGCCCTCCGTGTGGAGTCAAGCCAGGTCACCCGGACAGCAGCAGAGTTCTGGGTCGGCTCGATGTGGCCCTATTGTGGCCCAGATACGCCACGGAGACGGTTGCCATGATACTGGTGGGCTGACAGCTGTCTAATCTTTGTTGTTTCCTTGGCAGAGTTTCTAAAGGGTCTTCTTATCATCCAATTCATATATATTTCTTTTTATGTGAAACCACTTTGAGGGGGTTTGACTATCTATCAAATTTTCTTTTTTTTACCAAAAAAACAGGACTGATCATGAGCCTGAAACTTTTAAAGTCGCTCCTGTGAAAATTTGGTTATCCAAAGACTGCACACCATTCCAGAATAAATCCAATATGAGTGTAAAGTGCCCCTGAGGTGTGCAGATGTACAACTGCTCCTGTTGTTGCTCATTTGAAGCCAATTGCAATTTTGTTTTAATGCACGACAAGTGGAAATTGAATTGAATCCTTCAGAGCATCTGTCAAATTAGTGCTTCCCAGACCGCAGTTTGAGAGCAGGGTCTTAATTGATGTCTGATGGAAGTGGATGAAATAACTCTCCATGATAAGGATGCCATTTGTTCTATGTGTTTTTCAGCAGTTGTTATTGCAATTAGTCAGTCATTGAAAGTTTGTGAAGTGATAATTCAGTTTCTAACACTCCCAGTCTTTCTGCCTGTCTTTATGCCCCTGACCAGCTGTAGGGGTGTGTGTGTGTGTGTGTGTGTGTGTGTGTGTGTGTGTGTGTGTGTGTGTGTGTGTGTGTGCGTGCATGTGGGTTAGAGATAAATATACATGATGCCTCATTCCATTTGAAATGTAACCTAAGATCTCCATCATATGCTCTGAGTTGGAGTGATATTGGTGGTGGCTGTTTGAGCGTCTGTGTGTGTGTGTATGTGTGTGTGTGTGTGTGTAGGGCTATTTTAGGCACCAGTATAGCCAGCAGGTGTGCTGCTGTCAGGCCTATTGGTTGGAATACTGCAGAGCTATTATATTAATACAGACACTCCTTTAATAAGGTGAATTGTGTCACTCAACACAACGCTGATGTTTGTAAACTACACCTTTAATCCCCAAATGCCACAGAAGCCTCTCATGTTGGATTCACTGAAATCCTCTGCACTGTGGACCATCTCTGCTCCCACTAGGTTAGGCTTAGGTTGAGAGGTGCTTGGGTGGTCCCAGTGGTTTTCCACTGTAAGGTCAAGCTGAGATCCTGTTGAGTTGTGGATGGAATTACTAGTTTGATGCGATGCATGTCATGAGTGTTTGGCTCATATGATAGCTTACAAGCTAATCTGTGTTGGGACACAGCGTTAATTTTGTACTTGATCACAATTGTCTTTTATATCCCATTCAGCAGGGTTTCAGATAGAGCAGATCAGTGACTCGTGCACTTACTTGTTATGCTAATTTTGATTAGCCTCTCTCTAATTTCCCAAAACAACTCAGACTAGCTGTTCCTCGTGTAGCTCACATTAGCACAGCTGTTAGCAGTAGTGGAGAATGGGGTAAAATGGGGCCATTTTTAGCATGTTTTATCATTCTGCATTTCTTCTGCTTAGCTTTGAAATTTTCACATAAAAAATTTAAAATGTTCTACCTCTAAAACCAGTAATTCTTTTATAACTTAATAGTTAAACTTAATAGGAGAGTAAATGTCTCTGAAAAAAAAGTGGTCTTGTGGCACAACTTCAGCCGATGTAGGGATAAGTTGGGCCAGAACAAAAGTTTGATTGAAAAACATATCCAGGACTAGTTTCAATATCTGGGTAACATTTGGACATTGCAGACCCATAGCCTCTGCATCATGTGGGGCATTGGCCTGGGACTTACATATACATTTACATTTATGCATTTAGCAGACGCTTTTATCCAAAGCGACTTACATTTGTCAGCTATCAACTACATCAGGGCCAGTCTCCCCTAGAGCAACTTAGTACAACAGTGGCACAACAGTGGCAGCTGGGACTTGCAGTGTCTCAGTGTCATTGGCATTAACTGTGATTCACAGATAATAAAAATGGCTTTCGATGTTTGCAGAGCGTCCCAAGATCCGCCTGCCCCGTTTCCTGAGGCAGAGGTTCGTAAAGAACGTCGGCGACAAGATCAACATCGTCATCCCCTTCGTTGTACGTGAGCCCGCCTGATCACTGACCCTCAACATTTCTAAAGTGCCCACAAGTCTTAACACTGACTAGCACTGACACTCCTCCAGTTTTTAAAAGCCTCACATTTTGTTTTACTCTTCCATGTGATGTGGTGATGTTTATCCATTCTCACTGTTAGTATATTTGATCTGCACTGGTTTCTCTTACTGCTTTTTTGTCTTTTTTTTCTTTTGTACGATCATGGCTGATTACTAGCGGTCTTGTCAGCTTGGTTAATTTACTGTGTTCAAATAAAAACCATCATTCTTTTAGCATAGGCGTCTTGCGTCAGAAATAGTATAGGGTCAGCTGCTCTTTGGTCAGACTGTCCTAATAGGCAATGTTCCCTGTGTAGGGCAAACCTGCCCCAGCTGTGAGCTGGACCAAGGATGGCGAGCCTCTGGACACGAAGAGAGTGAATGTGCGTAACACCGACCATGACAGCATCTTCTTCATCCGTCAGTCTGAGAGGGAAGACTCTGGCACCTATGAGATGACCGTGAAGGTGGAGAGCTTTGAGGACAAGGCCTCCTTCGTTCTCCAGATCTGCGGTGAGTCACACACACACACACACACACAAATTCCTGTTTCCTTGTGTCCACACTACCTCTGCTTGCTTTAAGGCCCAAACCAACAAATATTTTAAATATAATAAATATTTACATATTGTCATTTAATCATACATTCAAATGTGTTATTCATTTTTGTTTGTTTGATTATACATTTTTTTATTATATAATTGTGGCAACATGCTATTTGAACAGTCTACTGATGCTCCAATAATCTGTTCCATTGTTGTTAAATGCAATTGTGGGTTAGGTGATGGATTTAGGGCTAGATGTTGCTTTTGTTCAATTTCAAGACGATTTTGAAAAAAAGTGTGTCTGTCCCACAGAATTGCCTGGCCCCCCCGCCAGTCTGAAGATTGCCGACACATGGGGCTTCAACGTGGCCCTGGAGTGGACCGAGCCCAAGGATAACGGCAACACAACCATCACCGGCTACACCATTCAGAAGGCTGACCTAAAGACAGGGGTGAGAGGCCTCCCATACTCCACTAAGGGAGTCTAGCTCAGGTCCTGCTCCTCGTACATGGACAGGAGGCTTGTGATTGGTTCCCTCTCGCAGAGCGAGCACAGCAGAGCAAGTGCATATTTTTACACACACACACACACACACACAAACACACACACACACACACTCAGACTTGGATAGAGCTTTTGAAATATGGCACTAGTATTGTATTTGGAATTACGCCCATTGGACCCATATCATGCAATGCTGTTCAAATCAGTCCAGGTCATGAAGTGCACTTAGTTGAGCAGAGCACCTTGACATCCCTTGACAGAGAGACCTTGTGGCATACCCTGTAAGGCAGTATCCCAGTTAGATCTGATGGGAATGGTTCAGGACAGGATTCTTTCCAGGGGTCCTTAGTCAGAATGGTAGGCTTGTGGGTTACAGTGGGCAGCATCAGTCAGTCATTGACTTCAGTCTGTGGTCTCATCTCTGGGATTCTTGATGCCCGTGCAGATCAGACTGTTGACACATGGAGTCATTGTGGCAAGTGCTGTTGTGTTCGCCATGCCCAGTTTGTGCCAGTGTGTTTTTAGACAGCAGCTGTGTTTGCAAGTGGATGCTGCCAGCTCCATGTCAGATATATTTATTTAGCTGGTGTTTGCGTCCTTTAGGTGTCAAACATAAGATCAGTGTTTCATCACTGCTTTACTCTACAAGTTGTTTTAATGGATGAAATATTTTGCTGACACTTTGAACACCCATGCATACACTGGCCACTTCCTCAGTGTGTCTCTTTGCACTGTGTTGACGAGAATTAGTCCTTTGTGCAACTTCTAAAGGTCATCTCACTCACCTAACTCAAAAGCCACATACAAGGACATTGCTTTACATGTACATTACATTTATCCATTTAGCAGACGCTTTTATCCAAAGCGACTTACATTTGTCAACTATCAATTGTTTTTAGGGCCAGTCTCTAGAGCAGTCCCCAGAGCAACTTAAAGTTAAGCGCCTTGCTCAGGGGCACAACGGTGGCAGCTGGGATTCGAACTCACAACTTTTCAGGCTAGCTAGGTTCCTTAACTGCTACGCTACCACCGCCCCCAAATTGATACAATGTCAAAATAACAGCCTAAAACATACTACCCTAGAGGACCGGCACTCTGTTATACTCTCTCCCCCGTGGCCTCTTACAGTTACTGGCAGAGATCAGAATACATTTACCATAGCGTTTGTGTTGGGATAAACTGTGGCTGTATTGTGGCTTAAACAGTGTAATAAATCAGAGGTCAGGTTGCCTAATCTTGTGTGTGTGTGTGTGTGTGTGTGTGTGTGTATGTGTGTTGGGCAGGACTGGTTCACAGTGGTTGAGCATTACCACAGGATGAACGCCACCATATCCGACCTCATCATGGGCAACACCTACAAGTTCCGCATTTTCTCTGAGAACAAGTGTGGCAGGAGTGAGGACGCCACCATCACCAAGGAGACTGCCAAGATTCTGAAGACAGGTGAGACTCTGGCTCTGCGCTCGCTTTCTGTGAGCCCCCAGAGTCTCCCAGGGGATGCTGGGAAACAGGTCGAAAACAATAACAAAAACATTTCCCAGCCGGGAAAGGTTTTGAAAAATAAGAAGGAGCCCAGTAAGACATTCTTGGTCTTTGTTTATTATTTTTTTTACTATTCCTTTGTCTCTGTTTTTTTTTTTTTTTTTTTACTATTCTTTGTTTATTACTTTTTTATCTATTTGTTTGTGTTTGTTTTTTTTACTTTTCTTTATTTTCACTCCTGATTTCATTTTGTTGGATCTCTGATGATAAATATGCATGACATTATGTGTAAATTCATTAATTCATTCATTCATTCATTCATTCATTCATTCGCCATTCGTTCATTCGTTCGTTTGTTCATTCATTCGTTCATCCGTTCGTTTGTTCATTCATTCGTTCATTCATTCGTTCATTCGTTCGTTTGTTCATTCATTCGTTCGTTCATTCATTCATCCATTCATTCATTCATTTGTTAGTTCAGTCATTTATTCATTTGTTTGTTCGTTTGTTCATTTGTTCATTCATTCATTTATCCGTTCATTTGTTGATTTGTTCATTCTTCCTATCAAGTCTGTCAATCATTTGACCATTCATTCAGGCAGTCAATAGTCTGTCAATCTTAAGGATAGAATATGCATGGGCAGTTAACAGTGTCATTCCTTTGCACACATGATAGAAAATAGATCTTTTTGTAGGTTTTCATCTCAACACTAGTTTGTCTGCTTCTTGCTCTTGCTTGGCAGGTATTGAGTACAAGCCTCCGATCTACAAGGAGCACGACTTCAGCGAGGCTCCCAAGTTCACCACTGGTATGCCTGACCGCAGCACCACCGTGGGATACAACGCCAAGCTCCTGTGCTCCGTCAGAGGCTGCCCCAAGGTAACCGTGACAACCGTCACATAAGCCACACCTGACCCCGAGTCAGCCTTGACCACAGCCATAAAAATCATCTCATCTGCTAAGCTCAGTCATGCTAATGTGGCAAACATTTCTGATGGACCAAAAATGTTTATTTATTTAGAAGTGTAGTGTACATTCTGCACTGGGTCCTAAGTCTCATCCTGATGGACAAGACATCATCATCTATTAGTCTGGAGAGGGAGTATGTGGAGAACTCAGCTGAAAGGCAGTTGTGTTGGGTACAGAATGTTGAAAAGAGATGTTTTCAGTTGACACATAGAGGAATTCAGCCCAAGCACCTAGTGAGAGAGATGGGACAGTGATACCCCCTTTCCCCATGGGCCAGAGAGGCAGATGGCTTAAGATGGACAGATGGGTCTGAGTGCTTGTTAGTCATGGCTTTGGCCTTTCAGTGGGGTCAGGAACTCCCAGAGAACCTGCATAAGAGGCTGACAGCAAGAAGATGTTCTCTGATGTTCGCTCAGGCCTGTGCCTCTTAGGAATCTGGTACCTGGGTTTTGATGAGGGAGGGCTATGAGCTTGTGTGTGGAGGGGAGGAGGAGGTGTTGAAAGACGGCTTCGGGGTCACATGACTGGCATTCCTGCCCCCCTGGAACCGGAGAGGGGTGGCAAGGAGCAGCGAAACCTTTAGCGGCCTGTCTTTGGAACCCTGAGTGAGGGTGTGCATTCCAGCTATCTGTTTGCCTCTGCACTATATGGGAAATCACTTAAGTTACTCTAGAAGTCCTACACACACGTCTTCCTGCATGCCAGGTCCTCCACTTTCTCTTGTGTGGACACCAATAGCTATCAGGCGTTTGAAATTTTGCACATTGAAGAGACCTGTCTCTGTATTTAAATATCTTGATTTTACTCGAGATTCCTACATCCAAGGAAAAGTATAGTGCAAATAAAGATTTTACAGTAGACTACAGTACAAATATATCTTTCACAGTGCAACACAAATATACATTTTGAGTCAGTTTCTATACCCTGGTCAGTTTCATGTCCTAGTTATGGTCAGTGGACACCAATTGCCCATTTTTGCATAAATAATCACACAAAATATCTGCACAAAATAATGCAGGTAATAAAATACATGTGTTCATACAAGCCCTTCCACACCGTGGACACAATTTTTGCTTGCGCTTTTCCCGCATTTTCGCATTAAAAAATTACGCGTTGTGTCTGTCCAATGTGCACCATCCTTTAGTTTTCATAGCTTTTGAGCCCATCATCTTAACGTTAGCAGGTAGCAGTTTGCTCCTCTACTTCAGGTTGACAGTTAAAAATTTGTTAAAGGTGAGCTACCATGTGTTTTAACATACATTCTGTTCTTAAAGAGCTGTATGTACTTTCATTTGGTACAGAAAATGATAGAAATCTGTTCAGAAACGAGCAAGCTAACCTACTAACACTGTAAGAACTACAAAGCATAGCTATCAGATTTGGGCTTTTATTTTGACACATGGAATCTGCCCTGGTAGTTTAGTTTTGTAGATGCTTAAGATCAACAGGCTAGTTTAAGATGAACAGGCTAGCTTTCACATTTCTGAATGTATTTTTGTAATTTTTGTACCGAATAAAAGTACATAAAGCCCTTTAAGAACAGAAAGTAGGTTAAAGTAGGTGTTCTCCTTCATGATGGGGGTGGCTATTACAGGTTTTGTTGTCTCTGAACTCCCTCTTTGAGCAGCTTTATTACTCTCTCTTAAAATGAAACATTTTTGATGTCTTCCCTGTCCAAAGGTTGACTGGTGAAAACCCAGGTATTGGCAACAATTCCATGATTATTAAAATGAACATGAAACTTTTCCCTCCTCAGCCTAAGATTATCTGGATGAAGAACCAGATGATCATCGGTGATGACCCCAAGTTCCGGCAAATCAACAACCAGGGCATCTGCTCTCTGGAGATCCGAAAGCCTGGCAGCTTTGACGGGGGTGTGTACGCCTGCCGCGCCAAGAACGAATATGGAGAGGCCACCATTTCCTGCAAACTGGAGGTCAAACGTAGGTCATCCACCCAGGTGGACACACACACACTCACACACACACACACCCCTGTTGGTTCCCCTGTGGCCTGTTGTTTGGCCACCTGTCTCTCGAGTCTATTAGGGGACTCTTGGCTCGTTTGAAGCCTCGCTTGGCATTCGGACCCATTGTGTGTTCACAGCACTGTTACTTTGGGTACTTGGAGCTTTTGGAGAGCTGTGTCAATAAACACTTACACGACTACATATTAGCCTACATGACTACATATCAGATTGTTATCTCGCTGGAGAATGCGGTCTCTGTGATGGGCCAGGGTCCTTGCTGACAGATTTATTGAGCCAGGGCTTTTTATGAGCAGCAAACAGGTATTATTATAGTGGCGTCCAGGCGACATAATTATAGTGAGTTACTGCCAGTGTTGTTGTTCTTGGCCCCCTCATCTCTGGTCTGAACTCCAGTATCACGTAATTAGCTAATGAAGACCGAACCACGCGAGAGCGGATTTAATTATGTAGCTATTCACACCGGACCAATGCTGCAATGCAGTGAGTGGGCATTTTTTTGTGTGTGTGTGAGTGTGTGTGTGTGTGTGTGTGAGTACTGCGTTTTTTGTGTCGTGTGAATCTGTTAAAAGATTGTACTCAGGGGAGGCCGTGACTCAGTGGACTAAAATGTCAGACCGTAAACCTGGGGACTTGGGCTCGAGACTAGATCATTTCCAGACCGTTCCCCCGTCTCTTTCTCCCACTCATTTCTTGTCACTCTCTACTGCTCTCTCGTAGCAGAGCGAAAAATAAAGCCCCTAAAATATCAATATAAAGACCAGTATACTCATCGGATCACCTTGTTTATGCTTTCTCTCTCTCTCTCTGTTTCAGAACCTGTGATTCCCGAGAAATAAGCGCCCACCCACAGGCATGCAGGTGAGTGTGTGTGATCCAGAAGGAGCTCAGGCTTTACAGAAGCCCAGTACCAGCCCAGAGATGAAGCGTCTGCCTAGGCCGTTTAGTGCCGAGATTTGTCATCAGCCCACGTCTCCCTGCGAGAGTGAGAGAGTGCGACTCATCTGCGGTAGCCCTGCCTAGCTATGGGCGTCTGGTTCCATTTCCACCACCATTAATCTTCCGTTCTTGCATTACTCACTATTTCCATCGCTTTCTCGTTTCTTCCAAACCCAGACTGCTAAGTGCGCTCACACCGAATGCTGAGTAAGATGCAAACTGTTCCCATAGCAGTGCAGTGTGCATGAGGAAAACAGAACATTTGCGCAGGTTTGCATTGGCTGGCTACTTGTAAAAGCAGGCCATAGAGGGAAAGGTCCGTCTTTATCTATTTGGGTCCTGGGACCATCTGTCTCCCCCTAGGGCATACCATACATGGGGGGCACTAAACTTGGTGCTGGTGGCCCCCACTGGAAGACTCCAGATGGTAGTGCCCATAAATTAAAGTGCCCTTGCCTCCATAAGGGCTCCCGGGTTTCGCTTTGCCATACATCAGATTACCACGACTCAGCAGCAGCTACAACCCCCCACCCCCCAATACTATCCAGCACCTCAACAGCCTTGCACTGCACGTAAACCTCCAACACACACACACACACACACACACACATACACATACCCTCAGACAAACTTGTGCTATAAAAAACCACACACACACTTAAATTTATTCACAGTAGCACAATATTATAACATTTTGGCCATTGTGTGTCTGATGTGAGCTGAGAGAGAGAGTCTGTGGTGTGTATCTGTGTGATAGGGGGAAATGCTGTGACTGACTCGTCATTGGTCATTATTTTGGGAGGGGAGTTCGAACTAATTGCCTCAAACACTTCCTCTAACTTTGCTTTCAGTACTGGTTGTTAAAAATATTTTCAGAAGCACTGAGCACTGACACCTGTTCCCCCCCCCCCCCCCTTACCCACCCCCCACCCTCTCTGCACCCTCCTCTATGCACATGCTCCCTCCAGAATTAGGAGCAGTGGGATCACAGACTTCAAGAAAGGTAAGGATCACTTCATCCCCACCCCCACCTCTCCTCTGGGTGCTTTTGCAACAGTATTGGGGACATTTGTGCTCATTTGTGCTCATTTTTGTGTGTGTGTGTGTGTGTGTGTGTGTGTGTATTTGTGTGTGTGTGTGTATTTGTGTGCATTATGTATATGCCCATGTACAGTATGTGTATCTTCATGTGGCTAATGGTTGCATGTCTGTCAAAGTGTGTGTGTGTGTGTGTGTGTGTGTGTGTGTCCATACATACTCCCTACTCAAGTCATGTCCCTGTCTCTTCTCTTCTCTTCCCTCAGGATTATGAAAGTGTTTGACGGCGAAACAACATGTACATATTCATAAATGGATCAAGCAAAAGAAAGCGTGTGTGTGCGTGTGTGAACGTCTGGGGATCCGGAACATCAGGAAGTCCTGCGGCCCTTTTTAATTTCACGGAATGAAAAGCAACCGAATCAAAGCGCATATCCCTCCCTCTCCAAAATACCTTGACTCATAGCTAGCCTGTCGCACACACACAGACTGTGAACATGAAGGATCAGCTCTCTGTCCATTTGTTTGTTTGTATTTAGGACCCCTAGAGCTTGTAACACTGGTCATTTCCACTCTCCGCTCATTGAATTGATTACATTTTGAGGCTTGCGGGGGACAAAGTCAACTTGTGAATGTTTGTTAATATAAATATTAAAGCGTTGAACCCTAGCGGATCTATAATTTTGTTTGTTAGCTGTGTGTGTTTGTTTGTTTGTTTGTTTGTTTGTTTGTTTGGCTTGAACAGAAGGAACTTTAGAGTGACTCATCAACTTGATTAAATTCAGTGCTGGCTGGATGACCAGGAAAGATGGGCTTGTTTATTGTGTCCCCGACATTTATGTAATGTCTCAGTGAGTGTGCAGTGTGTGTGCATCTGCACTTCAGCAGATATGTGTGTGTGTGCGCATTAGAGAGAGAGAGCGTGAAAGACTGTGTGTGTGTGTGTGTGTGTTTGTATTAAAGATTTTGTGTGAGTTTGTATGTGTCAGTGTTTGTGTGTGTGTGTCAGTACGTCAATAAGGGGACGATAGAGACACGATAAGAGGCATAGTGCAACAAAGGTCACATACACACACACACACACACACACACACGGCATTCCTGCTCTCTGGCCCGTGGAAACGCTTGAATGCTTACACACACTCAGCCAGCAGAATGCAGGGAACTCTGAGTGCGCCATGCTCCTGTGTCATAAGCATGTCTTCCAGGAAAGCAACACATAGTGACACATGCCCGTCATAACGACAGATATGGATAGGCAGTAGCTGCACATTAATTCTTTTGGAATCTGAAGGTGGAAAAAGCCTCGAGTCTGTCCTGTAATTCACATTCGTACCAAAGGGGGGCAGCATAACCATAAGCAACAGAAAGCCTTCTAGTTTTTTTTTTATTGTTCAGGCCGACAGGAGGTGATGATTGATCAGCACTGGAAGACTTAATTCAGAGAATACATTCAGTACAATGGTACTGCCTTGAAATCAGTTCTTACACGCAGAACCACTGCAGTGTGCATCAAGACTGCCCCCCGTTGTACATTTTAAGAATGGCAGCAGGTCCACTGTGATATGTTGTAGCAGCACTGCCTCCTGTTGGGTCAAGGAGGAACTGCATGCAGGATTAAAGTAGATATGCTAATGTAATCACAGATATTGAGGTGAAGGAGGAGGGCTGGGGTGGGGTGGGGTGGGGTGGGGTTCACTATTACAACATTCCATTCAACATGAATGACAATAACCCACTCACACAAAGCCATTATGGAGTGTGGAGAATCCAAACAGGCCTACCACACTATGGGATATGGGTGCAGGCAGACTATGGTACAGTTGTGTGGCTGGAAGGAGAAGCTAAATGCTTGCTATTTTTGAATGACTTGAATGACAGTGACCCACTCACAATTCCATGGTGGAGTTTGTATTTGTATACCTCACAGACGTGTGTGGATGAAAGCTTACTATTTTTACACGATTATTCAGGACTCAGGTACTCATGTGGGCTGCTTCGTTTGGAGACACGCTGCTGGGTAGATTCAGCACCAGGTGATGCAAACAGGTAGAATGCAGGTAGCGATGCGGGGACGTGGCTAACAGCACAGTCCTGCAGGTGCTTACCTTCTTTGTCTGTCTCTTGCTGCCCCGCGTTTCCTTTTAAGCCCAGAGGTTGAGGAAGTGTGTGTGTGTGTGTGTGTGTGTGTGTGTGTGTGTGTTTGCAGAGGGCCTTGGCCATCTCCATCACTGAGAGAGAGAGAGAGAGAGAGTGCTAAAAGGTGTTGGGAAATGTCAAGGTGAACTCATGGGATGAAGACTCCTGCATATATGGATATTCAGGAAGGAAGAGGTGACCTTTACTAGGAAAGACAGACAGAAGCCCTGTGTGTATGAGAGAAAGGAAGAGAGAGTGCATGTGTGTTTGTGTGTGTGCATGCATGTGTGTGTGTGTGTGAGAGAGAGAGAGAGAGAGCGAGAGAGAGTAAGAGAGAAAGAATATTCCCAGAGCCTCAAGTGAAAGGTTACTGTAAAGTGTAGTACAACAGAAACTTACAGAAACAAACACCAACTCTCCTGGTCGGAGTAGAACTTCCCCACTGTCATCTTTTATTACGGATCTTTCCCTCGATTCTTGCGGTTCTCGACCTGCTGTCTGGGTGCTCTGGGCCCTGTTTCTTCCACCGGCCTGCTTGGGGCTTTTGTTCTGCCGTGTTCCAGCAGGCTGCAGCCGAGTGTGTGTATGCGTGTGTGTGCGTGCGTGTCTGTGTGTGTGTGTGTGTGTGCGTGTGCGTGTGCGTGTGAGGTGATTTATGGAGGCTGAGCTGAAGGAACAGCACTCACGCTAAATTGGTCCAGCCCGGTTCTCCTGACGGACGTGGAGGTTGTGTGTGTGTGTGTGTGAGTGTGTCTGTGTGTGTGAGTGTGTGTGTGTGTGTGCGCGCGCATGGGTATGTGTGTGTGTGTGTGTGTGTGTGTCTGCGTGCAGCCTCGGGAGGATATTTGAGGAATTTTTAACGAGATGGAGGAATACACTGAGCCAATCCTGCTGTCTGCCCCCCCCTTCCCCCACCCCCCACCCCCTTCTCGGCATTTATGGAGAGTGTGAGGTGTGTGCCAGACAGACACACCCGGCCATCACATTTACTACCATGCACCCGGTCTAGCCAGGTGCTGTTGCTGCTTCTGTTGCTGCTTGCGTCCTGATGCATTCACACTGAGGGCCTGTCCTCAGGTCCAGCATCCTCATGCTAATGCCTCTGCTCCATCCTTTAGTTCTTACTGCAGCACAACACACTTTATTACCGTTTGTCCAGCTGCCTCTGCCACACACACACACACACTTACACGCACACACACTCACACATACACACACACACACACACACACACAAACACACACTTACACAAACCAACACGCACTCACACATACACACACACACACACACACACACACAAACACACACATACACAAACCAACACGCACTCACACATACACACACACACACACACAAAAACAAACACACACACACACAAACACACACATACACAAACAAACACACACTCACACACACACACACACACTTACACTCACACACACACACACACAAAAACACACATACACAAACAAACACGCACTGACTCATACGCACACACACACACATACACATAGTGTAGTGCGGGCGACTCACAGTTTATCATTGCGGTGCATTATTTATGAGCCTTTAGTGGGGAGATGTCCCTGGCACTTTGATTTTCCCGTTCGAAGAGGAATGACTCGAGATGCCCAATCTATCTGCATCACTTGCGGCAGGCGAGGATGAGCGAACGGCCCCGATAACAGCAGCCAGCTCCAGCCTCCGGTCCCCATGGCAGGGCTGACCTCCACCTGATCCAAGCCAGGTCCGCACCAGGACAGGCCCAGAGCCGTTTATGAGGCAATGACGCAATGTCTTCAGCAAGGAAGATATCTTCATTATTCCACCTGTGCGCATAACACGGGCAATTTAACTGATTATCTGATCTTCGCCAGATGAACAGGTGTGTTAATTAGAATCAGTTGGTTTAGTGCAGGGGTGTCAAACGTAAGGCCCGGGGGGCAGATCCGGCCCTACACATCATTTCATACGGCCCGATTCGAAAAGCTTGGAAACAGTTGTAGCTATATCTCCTGCCCCGAAAAATGTTTTAACCATGCAGAAAATAATTATAAAATAATAAACACACAGCACAATCCTGGCAGCTCCACATGCACATGTCACTGTTGAACTCGCTATGAGGTGCGTCACTGAAGTGCTTAGCAACAGGAAAGGGATATAAAATAAGTGTTGAGGAGGTCAGATCACAGACACATCAGAACTGTGATGGTGGTCAGAAATACCCAGAGGCATCAGCTGCTTTCACATCAAGCGTCTGAGGCCTGTATGTATGTATTCGCTCCAGGGTGGGCAGACACTTTCTGCTTCAACCAACCGCTACTGTTTGGTCGTGACGCATGTTACGCCCTGGGACGTACCATTTGACATACCAGCTGAAGCTTACGTCTGGCTCCCTGACGCCGTAGTGGAACTAAAAGATATTGAGGTCAGAAACACAAGTGACAATAAAGTTTGACACCCCTGGTTTAGTGAAAGGTTGGAACAAATATGTGATAGGACTCTGAAGTTGGGCTCTCCACCTCTGGTCAAGTGTGAATTCAAGCCCTCATTCGATAACGATAACGATTGTCTAGAGCAGTAGATGTCAAACTGGAGTATGAGTACTCCTGAGTGTACTGGGATCATTTATAGGGGATACGCAAAATAAATGTATGAATGGGTTCTCAGCTCTCACCTCATACCGCATACAAAAAACATGGAAAAAGATCTTACACTCAGACTGTTCCTAATACAACCCAACAGCCACTACATCATTGTGTACCATATGTGTTTGCATTTGTTGTGATAAGGTTTCCGCAACTGATGCATAAGAATGGGAGCTTCAGTACAGACATTCTGTCTCATTTCAATTTGGCCTACTTTTGAGTCCAGCACCTGCAAATCCTGGCAGTCTGTGTACCAGTGGTCCTGGTTTTAGAGTCTCCATGGTTTAAGGTGTGTTTCAGAACCGCAGGACGTTTCTATCAATGAGAATCCAGTGAGTGTATTATCTGGACAGTAACAAACTGAGCAGAACAGGACTAGAGGACACATACAGCCATGTTCCAGAGCATAGCACTACCCAGCACACTCAGCCAGACTGATATCACTGACTGACCATCATACCCTGAGCAAATAAAGCACTCTCTCTCTCTCTCTCTCTCTCTCTCTCTCTCTCTCTCCAAGAGGGAGACAGAGGTCAGCATGGATTTGACCCTTTGACGTGTCATGGGTAGCGCTCTTCATCTGCAGTAATCTAGATGCTTGGCCCCAGAGACCTTTTGCTCAGATGGGATCAGTGACACTGATCCAGATTTGGGCCACACTTGGTCCTGACGTGGTTCTGTTCTGGCATCAGCTGTGGGCCTACCCCCAAGGCCTATTCACCAGGCTATTGACCATTGAATGACTATGATCGGTCACATTTCTCAATGTGAAATAGAGGGCAGTGGGTCACCATTTTCTTTTTTAAACAGATGGAGGAGGCAGACATAGGGGTGGATGGGAAGGTATCTGGTTCAAAACGCTACAAGCTGTTCATCTCCCAAAATGGTACTGGAGTCAGTACCGTGTCTGACCCATATAAGGGTCACATGGATTCCACATGGGCTGTCAGAGTGTGGAACTCCCCCTACTGGTACCCTGGTCACATTACACTTCCCTATTTCAGTCTTTAGTCATTAGACATCAGGGTTTGAGTGTCCCCTCGCTGGAGACCACTGCCACTGTGCTTTCCAGTGGAGGCAGCACTTAGTATAAAATCTGTTCAATTGAAATGTTCAGTTCAAATTTTATTTGAAGAGCTTGGTTCCAAAATGCTGCGTCCACAATTTACATTTTGGTTTCCAGGTCTATCAGTGGATTTACAGTTGTGTTGCTTTTACCTGGTTAATTTTTAGAGAAATTAAGAAGTACAACTGAAATCTGATTAATATATTAATATTAACTGAAGTACGCAAGTACTGAAACACAACATGACTTTTAAATATTTGCAAATATTCAGTATTAACCTTTTAATATTCAAAAATAGATTTATAGGGTTCCTGAACTATAATCTTCATTTCATATCCAAACCCTGTAATCCCATCCCCTGGCATTGTCAGAGTAGAGCCGGGCTGGATAGGATCTGATTGGACGCCGGTTGGATGCCTGTTGCTCCTTTGGAGTGGATGTGGTGGAACTAGCCTAGCTGGTGAGTGTTCTCCAGCGCTCTCTGAGACGCTTCAATGAGAATCAATGATGTGGAAAAAACAAAAAGACTTTCAAGCACAACAGCAATTGATTTGATTTGCTGTGCTGTGATTTGATGTAAGGGTTCGGTTGTGGGTTGTGTTCTGCCACTTGGACACAGCTGCTGCAGCTGGGCTCTCCAATTCATTTAGCTGTGCCACCCTTTTGTATATTTTATTATTCATTTGTTTTACTTTAGACAAAAAGGCAAACACTTTGAAAACAAATACTATTTCTTACACGTACATTGTGAGGGTCAATAAAATGAACTCATAATCAATACTGTTACCCACAAATATATATGTATATATATACACACACACATACAGACCAGACACACGCTCACACATACACACATATATATATATATATACACACTCACACACACATACACACACACACACAAATACACACCCACACACACACGTACACATACACCACCCACTCCATGCACATAGCACGGGTCCTCAACTCTTCGCCCCCAGGCTTCTGTCTGTTTCCTGCCGTAGCCTCCAGTGAGTGTAGATGAGGCTACTGGCCGGCTGGTTGGCTGATGTTCAATATGAGGAGTTGCCTCGGGCACTTCCAATTAATTACAAGCAGCAGCCCCTGTGCTGTACTCAGCCGTTAGCGATGCAGAACTCATTCAGCAGCAGAGTCCAGAGATCTGCAGTGTCCAGGAGCCTGTCAGAGACTGGGGAAGGGGGTCTAACACATGTTAGTCTGTGGTCTGAGAAAGGAATGTGTTCTTAGCCTCTGTGGTACGGCTACTGAAAAACACAACCAGAGTTAAACTGAACTAAAACACATCTGAAGCCTTGGGAAAGATACTAGAAAATTGACAAATTTTCCTTGGAACCGGTGCCTAAAATACAATGCCAGTCCTACCATACACAGAGTAAGACTTTTATACCAGAAGTGATGAATAGTCTTGTCTGGTAAGCAAGGATTAAACTGTTTACATGTAAGAGAGATGAGCTTTAAGAATTCATTTGAACAATAAAGGCTTCATAAATAAATAAATGCAAATGTCTTCCTCATGTCTCTGAGAAAAAGGAACAGTCAACCTTGTTATGGAAAGTGCAAAGATGGGTGGTGTGGGCACCCCTGGTGAGCAGCCTGCAGGGCAGTCAAAGCCCAGAGTCCGGAGGTCCAGAGGGGTAGGAGCTGGAGTTGCTTGGAAATCATGTCACTACAGTCTAGAAATGCAGGTATTCTCTGTTCCTATTGTTCCTATTGCTCTGTTCCTATTGCTCCTATTGCATTTCCTATTTCCTATTGCATTTCGTTACCTGTATTACTGCATTTCGTTACCTGTATTTATACATGTGTAATGACAATAAAGTTGAATCTAATCTAATCTAATCTATTGTCCGGCTCAAAAGCCACAACTTAATTGATTGATTATTTATTAAAATATTTATTTGATAAATAATCATGACTGTTAAATTCTAGAGGTAAGCATACAAATCAGCACAGACGAGCGTGGCAAGCAAGACAAGAATGCGGCCTACTCCTCCCCCACACCTAAGCGAGGCGTAGACCGTTAACTTGATTTGGTCCTATGCATTATCCAAACACTGTTGCACTGTGCAGAGATGCAGAGGGGCGTAACACTGTATAAAACCCCGGCAACTGCCTCAATGCAGTGGCATGGGCATTACAGTAATCTAGCATATGTGACGAGAGGTCGAGATATTTGTGGATTCTCTCTCTCTCGTGAGGTAGTGAGATCTCAGAGGTGGACATATGCTAGTTATTGGTGTCAGTAGAGGATCAAGAGATAACCTTAAACATGAGCTATATTTGAAAACAATAAGGAGACCTTACAGAGTAGTTACAGTAAGAGGGATCAAAGAGTCATGACAAATGATCCAGGAGAATCTGAAAGACAACAGATGAAAGTTCCATCTACATAAATAGGAACATGTCTGCCTGTTGGTGTAATGTTGCTCAGACGACTGATTTCTCGTTTTTTCTTTGAGCAACATGATTTGAGTGGCTGCATACTGTGATGTGATGTATATGGGACAGTGTGTGTTTCTGTGTGTGTAGATGTGTGTATGTGTGTGTGTGTGTGGTCGTGTGTGCATCTCAGGGGATGCTTTTGGTGCTGATGCAAGGCCTCACTGGAAATTGCTGTAGTCAAGGAGAGGGTTTGTGCATAATGTCTCTGAGACCAGCTGGTCAAAGAGGGGGGTTGTCTGTGTGTGCGTGTGCGTGTGTGTGTGTGTGTGTGTGTGTGTGTGTGTGTGTGGAGTAGTCTAGGAGGTTTGGATGGGTGATGTTGGAATGAGGCACAAATGTATTTCATTGATTTCAGCTGCTTCTGTGGGACTCCATCAAGTCCATTTAATTAGCAGCTGAAGCAGCTGCTCTCTCAAGGCAGCCCAGATGTGAAGTGGGAGAATATCCATGGATGGAGAAAAAGCACTGAGATGAACAACACACACAACCTGCACACACAACCTGTCAAAACAGACTGCACACACAACCTGCACACACAACCTGCCAAAACAACATACATAGCACACAGCATAACACAGCAAATCTACACTGCACTACAGTGTGTGTGTGTGTGCGTGTGTGAAAGAGAGAGAGAGAGAGAGAGAGTGACGTGAGAGACAGAGAGAGAAGGAGAGTGAGAGTGGGATGCATGGTGTGCATGTCTGGCTGTGTGTGTGTGTGTGTGTGTGTGTGTGTGTGTGCATATGTGAGCAGGGGAAGGGGATGCAGTCAGGCAGACGTGCAGCTGTCCCATAGCAGCAGTGAGCAGAGCCGCCGCTGCTACAACCCTGCAGCTCCTGCAGATCCTGCAGCGCGTGAGTCCCATGACCGTCCCTCCTCCTCCTCCTCTCATGTCAGTCCTGCAGAGGGGCCATGCCGAGCCAGAGCATCTTTTGCATCCCATCCCGTCGTCACGCGAGCGTGTCCTACATGGACCCAGAGCCGGGCCGGATCTGGGCCGGATCTGGGCCGTGCCTGGTGCAGCAGAGAGGAGGAGGCTGCTGTGCAGCGGCGTGCGTCGCTGCTGCTCCCTCCTCAGCCCCCGGGCCTCTTTAATAATTCACACGCAGCACATTAACAACACGCTCCACCTCCACCTCCACCTCCACCTCCACCTCACCCTCACCCTCCACCTCCACCTCCACCTCCTGCTGCTGATGCTGCTGCTGCTGCTGCCCCTGCTCTCCATCCACCTCCAGCTACTGATGCTGCTGCTGATGCTGATGATGGCAGGGTGCTGATGATGGGCATGATGGTGATGTGCTGGTGATGGTGGGGTGGTGATGATGGGCATGATGGTGATGTGCTGGTGATGGTGGGGTGGTGATGATGGGCATGATGGTGATGTGCTGGTGATGGTGGGGTGGTGATGGTGGGGTGGTGATGGTGGGCATCATGGTGATGTGCTGGTGATGCCGGGGTGGTGATGGTGGGGTGGTGATGGTGGGCATCATGGTGATGTGCTGGTGATGGTGGACATGAAAGTGATGGAAAAGAGAGACAGGAATGGAGAGAGAGAGGAAAGAAGGGAAGAGGAAAGAGTGAGGCGGGGAAGGAGGGCAGATTTAGGAGGTGGGGATAGGGGGAGGGGAGATGAACAGAGGAAAAGAGAGGAGGACAGGAGAGAGGGATAAAAGTGAAAGGAATAAATGAGAGAGAAAAATTGTGGAAGAAAGAGAGAGGGAAGGAAGGAAGGGGGAGGGGGTGAAGGGAAAGGGTGCTGCTCTAACAGTCCGGACAGGCAACGTCAGAGAGAAAAAAGACACACTCTGCTCTCATCACTACTGCAGTTCCCACATTACACTTACGACCGTGCGCATGTGCACACACACACACACACACACACACACACACACAGACACACTTGCATGCTTCATTGCACTTTCACTCCTGTGTAGCCATTGCACTTTCCTGACTGAGAGCAGAGAGACAGAGAGATACAGAGAAAAGGGGTGTGTGCGTGTGTGTGTGGGTGTGTGTGTGTGTGTGTGTGTGAATTATGGTATGAAGAAAGATGAAATAGTCAGGGGAGGGTGTGTGTGTACATGCATGTGTGTACGTATGTGTGTGTGCATACGTGTGTGTGTGTGTGTGTGAAAGAGAGAGACACAGTCAGCTGCGAACAGGCTCCCCTGCATTGTTCTGTTCTCCAGCTCTGCGCATTTCTCCAGGACGCACATTGATTGGTTTCCACAGCTCCCCTCTCTTTCTCTCATCCCTCCCCTTCACTCCTTCTTCTCTCCCGCTCTCTCTCTCTCTCTTTCTCTACCATCCCTCTCTCTCTCTCTCTCTCTCCATTCTTCTATCTCTCCTTTCATCTTCTCTGTGCTTTTAGCCTGACTCTGCATCTGAAAACTCAGCACTCCCCTTCTGCCAGGACTGTAAAAAAAGGAGGGGAGTGGGGGCGGGGACAAGAGCCCCCCGTCGGCCAATCCGTGGTGAGCAGGGCACTGCGTGGGCCAATGGGGTGGCCGTGCCGGGAAATACAGCAGTGAAGCGAGAGGGGCTCTGCTGCCGGGAGAAGACTGCGGTGCGGGCGCGTTGTGACTCTCTCATACACACTCTCTCTTTCTCTTTCTCTCTCTCTCTCTCTGCGAGTGTGTGTGTGTGTGACAGAGAAAATGTGCATGTGAGAGTGTCTAAGCTCTTTCCCCTCAGATGCTCTTCGGCTGCACAGCGCTGGGCTAGCGACCCCCCCCCCCCACCCCCCGAGTCTCCGAGCCGGGGCCAACTGGACAACAACAATAACAACTCACCAGGAGGCTTCCCCCTCCAGATTCTCTTTCTCTTGCTCTCCTTTTCTCTCCTTCTGAAGAGACACACACTTGCCTTTTCTCATTAAAGGAGGAAAGTAGCCAGACTGCCCCCTCCCTGCCTGCCCGCCTCCGTCGGCTTCTTTAAAGTGTCCTGCTGCAGACTGGGCTGAAGACAAGAGACTCCACGCGCGCAAGTGTGTGTTTGTCTCCAGGTGCGACGCTGAGCGCGTGTGTGTGAGGTGGGTAAGCTGTTCACTCTCTTCTCGCTTTTGTGTTTCCGAACGTGCAGTTGGGTTCTCCTGGGTTCTGTTCTGTTGTTTCATCAGAATTAGTTTGACTTGGGCTGGGCGGTACCTGGATGTGTCTCTCTCTTCTTTTTCTATTATGTGTTCAACTCTGTGTGTGCATATGTGTGTGTGTGTGTGTGTGTGTGTGCTTATGCAGAGAAACTGCAGAATCGTGATATTTGAGGGTAATTATAGCCCGCAGAGAGAGAGAGAGAGAGAGAGAGAGAGAAAAGAGATAGAAGAGAGAGGAAGAGAGCCACAGCGGATCTCCCATCTGCTTTTAAAAGCACCGGAGTACTGCAGTAAGGAGTGGAGAGGAGAGGAGAGGAGAGGAGCGCGGGGGGAGGGGAGAGGAGAGGTGGAGGGGTGCGGAGTGGAACTTTCTTCAGCAGGCAGGCAGGCAGGCAGGCAGGCGAGTCCTGATGCGCAGCAGCACTCTGCTGCAGTGTCCCGTTACATAATCAAGGCAGCAGAAACAAGCAGCAGACAACTCCAGACTTTACCCATTTACAGTCCTTGGCAGGAGATCAATAGAGTTCCACACAGGCTAGACCTGAGCCGAAAGAGGAACCTCACGCTACTTAGCTTGGCAAAAAAAAAAAAAAAAGATTTGCTTTAGAAATGAAAACTTCCTGCATTTGATGATGATCGCTGTGACAGGCAGAACTGGTTTGACGCAGATGAAATTTCCTGCTTATGTGAGCTTTTTCTTTTTTCTGTTTTGTCTGTTTGTCCTGCTCGTGTTGCCAAAGTGGGATTAAAAAATAAGACGGAAACAAAAAAAGACAAAAAAAGAGCAGCAAGTTGACATTGCTGTAGTTAATGCTAATAAAAGCTAGCAATCATCCTGATGACTAATCAGAGGAATAGCTCCCAGGGAAGGAGGGGGTTGGGGGCGGGAGGGGGTTGGGGTTGGGGCTGATTGATTGAGTTGGGTAGGCAGTGGGGTGGATGGGGGTGGGGGTGGGGGTGGGGTGGGGGGTGCAATGTGCGCAGCAGAGACGCTTTCCCTTCATCCCACTGTAGCTGTAGCCCACAGAAGCTGTGTCCCGCCACAGACGAGGCAGAACAGAAAGTGCAGAACCGAAAAAAAAAGGTAAAGAAATGGAGGAGAGGAGAAAGGAGAGATGAGGAAAAGTGAGGAGAGGAGAGTAAAGAAGAGATGACGGGAGAGGAGAGGGGGATGAGTGCGGAAAAGAGCAGAGTGGAGTCGTAGAGCAGAGAGGAGAAGAGAGGAGAGGAGAGAGGAGAGGAGAGGGGGATGAGTGCGGAATAGAACAGAGTGGAGTCGCAGAGAAGAGAGGAGAAGAGAGGAGAGGAGAGAGGAGAGGGGGATGAGTGCGGAATAGAACAGAGTGGAGTCGCAGAGCAGAGAGGAGAAGAGAGGAGAGGAGAGAGGAGAGGAGTGGGGGATGAGTGTGGAATAGAACAGAGTGGAGTCGCAGAGCAGAGAGGAGAAGAGAGGAGAGGAGAGAGGAGAGGAGTGGGGGATGAGTGTGGAATAGAGCCAAATGAAGTCATGGAGCAGAGAGGAGAAGAGAGGAGAGAAGGGGAGAGGAGAGGAAAGGAGAGATGAGAGGAGAAGAGAGGGGGGTGAGGGGAGAGCAGAGGAGAGTGGAGAAGCCTGCATGTGCTGAGTAAGCTTTCCTGATGCACTGGCCCATCTCTCCACTCACTGGGAGAAACAGGCGAAAACTAATAACTGGTTTCCCCAGCGCTGCTCTCGCTCTGCTTTGATGGAGGGGGAAATGACTGACTGTGTGTTTCTTCCTAGAGATGTGTGCCATGTCATAGCTTGTTTGCGCTGTTTTTGTTTCGGAAAGAGGTGGCACAGTGTGTGTTTCTGTGTGTGTGTGTGTGTGTGTGCGTGCACGTGTGTGTGTGTGTGTGGACAAGGGGGGTGTGTGTCCTATGCTTTGGCTTGTGAAGGTGGGGTAAAATGGAGATTAGCAGAGGTCACTGGGATACTCTGGGTATTGTTATGCGCCCACTGGACTGCACCACACCTCACTGCACTGCATCGTACCTCCAGCTGTGCCACTTGGACCAAAGGAACACTTTAGATATTACTCTAACGTAGACTGCAGCAACATACTGGGACAGAGTGTGTGTGTGTGTGTGTGTGTGTGTGTGTGTGTGTGTGTGTGTGTGTGTGCACGTTAGCCTTGAACACTTAACTCCAAACGAGATGAGGAGAGGTCTCATTGATTTCTGAAATGGTTGTGGTGATTGCTGAGAGAAAGTGTCTGTGTGTGTGTGTGTGTGTGTGTGTGTGTGTGTGTGTGTGTTTAGGTGAAGGTCCCGGTTAGTGGTGGGGGTGCGTTAGAGTGGTGTAGTTGCTTGAGCGAGGTTTAATGCAGCAGTGCGGTCCTTCAGCAATGGAGGACTGAATTCCAGATTGGGGTCGGAGAGAAGGACGGGTCCTCCTCCTCTTCCTCCTCCTCCTCTTCCTCTCCCTTTTTCTACTCCTCTTCCTCTGCACCTGTCTGCCACTTTCTCTATTCAGGGATTCAGGCAGTGCTATTGGTGCAGCACACAAACATTTGCACTCATACACTCACACACTCACACACACACACATACACCACAGAGACCTAGTTATCACACCTGAATGCATTCTTACAGTTACACACACACACACACACACACCATCTCACACAGGCAGGTTATGATGATGGGGCTCTTAGAGGTTCCTTGTGTGTGACACAGGCCCCACACTGAGAGTGTCTTGATAAATCAAGCTGATGGAGTGTTGAATAGGCGCTGGTCATGTCTGCGGAAGAATGAATTTTGTGGGGTGAGGTGTGTGTGTCTTTGTGTGTCTGTGTGTGTTGTGTGTGTGTGTGCGTGTGTGTGTGTGTGTGTGTGTGTGTGTGTGTGTGTGTGTGTGTGTGTGTGTGTGTAGGACCGGCTGTATCCAAGGGCCAGGGAGGTAATGACGCAGTATTTTGGAGTTATAACTCACCGGCCCCCATTATGGCCTGCCACTGTCTCCGGGAGACGATTATGTCATCATAATCAGTGGATTCTCAGTTGCCGTGGCGCCAGCCTCTCTTGCCCCAGTAGCCTGCTGGGCCATGTGGGCTCGTTTGGGACTCCGGGAAGCATGACGGGGGTCTGGACAGGGAGCTGTGGAGAGGCTCAGTGGAGACCCCTGGACGCCATGTTACGTGAGGTGACAGGGTGGGGGGGGTGGGTTGTGGGGCTGCAGTGGTGGTGGTGGCGAGGGCTGGGGGGTGCGGGGGGGGGCTGTGAGTTGCAGTCAGAGGCAGGGGCGATGGCTCATGAAATTGAGTCGTGTTCCGGTGTTATCATGTCCCATTGGGACGAGCTGCGAATGCTCCTCACTCACTTGCAGTGTGTGTGTGTGTTGTGTGTGTGGTGTGTGTGTGTGTGTGGATCAGATTCTCTCATGTGTGTCTGCATGACTGTGCATTGCATTGTAGGCAACAAAAATGTCAATATGTTTGTGGTACAGAGAGAGATAGAGGGAAAGAAAGGAGGAAAAAATAACGAAAGAAAAAATGCAAAGGTAATGCTAGTGAGGAGAGGACCTCCCACAAGGGCCCTAGAGGAAGAGGAAAGAGAGAGAGAGAGAGGAGGAGGAGGAGGAGGAGGAGGAGCATGTTTCGCAGTGTGAATCATCAAGGACTGGATAAACGCTGAGGTTGTGCCGGACCCAGGCCAGGTTTGGGCCAGCAGTGGCCCAGCTCATATCCCTGTGATCTTCCCCATCTACAGTACAGTCAGTACAGTCTTACTCTGATACATGTTTCACAGGAGCAAATAATGCCGATACGAGGCTAATTGTGTGTGTGTGTGTGTGTGTGTGTGTGTGTGTGTGTGTGTGTGTGTACTTCAATGATCAGACATTTGGTTTGGAAGTGTGTGTGCCTGTGTGAGAATACTGTACATCTAAATGGTAAAAAATGGCACACCTTGGAAATGGCTATCTGTGTGCAATGAGGCCTCTTTATGGGATTCCCTATTGCACTAGAAATGATACCTTAGCCAGGCAGTGCCATAGAGGGAATGACCTCTGCGGTGGGATGCGGTTGCCGTGGCAGCCTGCTAAGGGAGACTCCCGTCTCGTGTGCTACCCCTCCGTATGGACGCTGTGATCAGGTGAACACACCGGTTAGGACTTCCTGCTGACAGGGTCGTTAGAGACGTCTCCGGGGAAATGAGAGGTCTGTGGGGGAATCCCAAACAATATCAGCACAACATCTGCCCATCACCACCACATGACCTTACCCAACCCTGCCTCCTAACCTCCTGCTGGTCAGAGACAATGACTCACACACACGCACGCGCACACACACCCACACACACACACACACACACACACACACACTGCAATCACTTTATGCACACACGCAGACACACACATGCACTCTGCAATCGCAATGTACACACTCACACACTCACATATGCACTCTGTATTCACGATACACACATACACATACACAGTCCTGTTCTGTGATGAAGGGCAGTGGCCACAGCCATTCTCTCTTGGCATTCATGTGATTTATTTATGTCTGTGCCCACTCACTGCAGATATTACAGCAGGATGAACACACACACACACACAAATACACACACACACACAAATGCTGGGCCAGGGGAAGGCAGCCTCCTGTCAGAAAAAAAACCCCGCATTCTGAAATTAGATTCCCAGGATATCTGCCGGCTCCAGTCTAAGTCTGACCCGGATGAGGCCCAAATCTGGCTCTGATGTGGCGACTGGATGTTGACTCCTGGAGTAGTCTTTAGCTCAGGCATTCATGTTCCATCACCATCTCTAAGGCACTAGAGGGCACCTCTGGTCCTCCATGACTGTCAGGATGAATTTCACTGCTCACACACCAGCAGTAAAATCTCCATTTCACACATTTACACACATGGCCCTTACAAGCTGATAAACAGCACTGCCTTTTTTATATATATATGTGATGTATATAATAGAACATCATTGACCTCTACACACCTCAGACACATGGCTTCTGTTTATGGTATGGTGATCCGTAAATCATTCTTAGAGATCCCCCAACACACATACTCCACACACACACACACACACACAAGCAAACACACCTTCTTTGTCTCTGTGCTGTTGCTGGACACGGGTTGTCCTGGGTCCAAGTCCTGGGTTGGCTGGGCAGGGTGAAAACGTGTTTAGTGAGGATGTGTGTCTAGTGTTTAATGTGAGAGTGTGTGTATGGTTAGAATGGGGGCGTGTGGTGGTAAAGTGTGCGTGGTGAGAGAGTGTGTCTAGTTAGAGAGTGTGCTTAGTGAGAGTCTAGAGTGTGTGTAGTGAGAGAGGATGTCTGATGAGAAAGAGTGCTGGGTAAATGAGGGCAGAGGATGGGGAAGGGGGTCACTTCGCCAGGCTGCGTGACGCTGTCACTGCACAGAGTAGGAGGGACTGCAGTGGCATGATGGCGTCCACAAGGAGAAATGTCAGCCAGTTTGTGTGCTCCACAGCCTCCACAGCCTTGTCTGTCTCTCTCTGTGTGTGTGTGTGTGTGTGTGTGTGTGTGTGTGTTGCTGTCTTTGCGAGCTAAAATGACTATCTCTTTTGGTTTCAGGAATGTCCATTAGGCCACCATTTTAAGCAGGAGCAATGATTGATTCCATGGGACACGTTGAGCAAGTGACTAATTTCCACTCACTGAGCCCATTCTTAGTAAAAGCCATCCCAGTAGGACCCCACACAAGCCATTTACATGCTGATGCAGTTTCCTCATACTAGAAACATGGCTTACCACAGTCAGTGATCTCATTCAATGATTTAGTAATTAGATTGCTATTGACACTCTGATCTGCTGTTTAAGACCATGTTAGGATCAGGTTTTTTGTATGGCTTTTTGATGTTTAAGTGTGTGTGTGTGTGTGTGTGTGTGTGTGTTTTGGTCTATGCTTCTCTCTCTTTCTCTCTCTCCCTCTCTCTCTTACTCTTTTGTGTGTGTGTGTGTGTGTGTGTGTGTGTGTGTTTTGGTCTATGCTTCTCTCTCTTTCTCTCTCTCCTTCTCTCTCTTACTCTTTTGTGAGTGTGTGTTTGTGTTTGTGTGTGTGTGTGTGTGTGTGTGTGTGTGTGTGTGTGTGTGTGTGTGTTTTGGTCTATGCTTATCTCTCTTTCTCTCTCTCCTTCTCTCTCTTACTCTTTTGTGAGTGTGTGTTTGTGTTTGTGTGTGTATGTGGACAGCTGGTGGTGTTTTGCTCTCTGCTGTGCTCTTTGACATGACAGGTGTGTAGCCTGCTTTTTTCCTGCAAGCAAGAAACTACTCAATCACTGTCACTGCAGCAAGTCAAGCACACACACACTCACTTGCACACACTCACACACACTTTCAGACTCAGCACTGCACCAAGCAACTTTGCTGGCTAGACAGGTAGTTGTCTGCAGTAATGAAAATGCGTGACACACAGAACAGCTGATTATGTGTAAAGCATTATTGCTGCACACCTAATTTAGGTGTCTGAGTGGATCTCTCACTGGGCAACTTCTGGAAGGTTCAGAGGAGTTGCCCTATTAGTAATTGCATAGTTTACACTCCCTTTAGGTTAGCCAAACCTCATGTTTACTTAGTGTAAGTAGAGAAGCATAATAATGTTTTTTCTACAAAACCAGACATCTGTCTTTAAGGCAACATTTTATACTGTGTATAGGCTAACTTACCAGCATTGTAGTGTAGTGTTTATTTGTGCAGTTACAAGACTTGCAGATTTTTGATGGCAAGGTGATGTCAAACAAAACCAAAACTGAATGAGGCCAATATCACGTTCATTATCTTGTCAGTCAACTGTCAACTGTATGAAAAGAATTGTCGCTGCTTCCTACTCTTTGGTTTGCAAAGAAATTCACATATTAGTGAGAATTTATGACGTTGATTTTTTTTAAAAATCGCTGACTGTAGAGGGAGCCTTGTAGGTAAAAGATAACAGGCTTGCCTCGTATGCCTGTGATGTAAGTCTTGATCAACAGTACTGGTAGATATTATATCTGTAATTCAAATGTCAAGCACATAGCCCTTCCCGTAGCTCATGGTCTCTGCACTGTCTTCATTTAAGTAAATGATTCAAGGGTTAATTGCAGCAGTACCCTCAAAAGTAGGATCTTCTGGAGGTCATTTTGTTCGTGTCTCTCTGGGGCTATCGCACACTTTCTGATGGGGGACACATTGGGTGGTTTGTTACACTTTATTTGAAGGTGTCTACATAAGGCTAACATTACTCTATTATAAACATATCAAGCGGAATATTAATGACACTTTGATGTTTTTGTTGTAATTGATTTCGTTGTAATTAAGAGTCATTCAGTCAATGTATTGTCTGTATCCAAAACAATGTCGACTTAACATTACAAAAATCGAATGACACTTAATGACAACAGTCATAAATATTGAAAGGCATACCAGGCAAGACCTCTGGAGCTCCCCCTACAGTTGATGATTTAAGAAGAAAAAACAGCAACAGCATTGTACATTCTCAACAATCCATGAGAAATTGTTTGCAAACCAAAGAATAAGAACCAGTGATTTGTAGCGTTACATTGACTGACAAATGGTTTCATTCAGTTTCAGTCATCACAGACTCACCGATCAAGATCCCGCAAGTGTAATAACCACGAAATCTACGCTCGAGGCGGCTGAGAGAGCCTTCATTTACTCTGTAATGAGTCATTTAATCATCAAAGTGACTACGAATCTGGTAAATGAACCTAAAAACGTTGCCTGGTGTGCCTTTAATGAGGTTATTATTGATACTGCATGTTTATAATGAGCTCATGTCACTCTTATGTACATGTCTTCAAATAAATGGCTGCCCAGTGGTCCAACCATTATCATCACTAGCCAGAGCTCCTGTTTGATACAAAGTGTCCACGCAGCAACACACACAATAACCATGCACCTTGGAGAATTCCTGTCAAATTTGGCATCGATCTCAGATCACAGTCTTCAGAAGTATTGTTGTTCTTACCTTTAATTAAACATCTAGGCTTGATATCCAAAAAAACAGCTTAAGCCTGGTCTTCGAATAAAGGCAAACCAAAAACCCACCTTGAAAAAACAGCTTGGCATCTAGGATTAGCTTAATCACTGGACTGGCAAAATGGCTGATAGGCCAGATTCCTGCTAGGCCAAGTGTGAATAGTCTAGATTAGGGCTTAATCCATGTAAGTAAAACTGACACCTCATCTAATGACAGATTACTACCAAAGGGACAGAGCATCCACAGTGACTGGCCTTCAGCCTGGCTCTAGCGCAATGGCAAACATTTAGGCTCGCTGATATAACAGTTAGCAGGCTAACAGCAGGCTGCCACACAGTGCTGATCATAAAGAGATGTATGCAGACTGAACCTTCACTAGTGCAGTACATCCTGAAGCCAGAGAGATCTGTCAGAAATCTCAAGGACACGACTGCAGTGGGTTTGTCTGTCTGCGGCGACTGGGCTATTGGTGCAGCTGCGTTTCCCTTTTAGGCCAGCTCTCTACTGCTAGAGACAGAGAGCCTCTCTCTAACACACAACCCTGATTTATCCAGCACAGCAGGGCTCTCTGTGATACTCATCTCAGTATCCACTAAAGTGTGGTTCTCCAAGGTTGTTCTCTGTTGTAGTGTGGTTCTCAGAGATTGTTCTCTATTGCAGTGCGGCTCTTGAAGATTGTACTCTGTATTGCACTGTGGTTCTCTAAGATTGTACTCTATATTGCAGTGTGGTTCTCAGAGATCGTCCTCTGTTTACAGTGCAGTTCTCTAAGAATGTATACTATATTGCAGTGTGGTTCTCTAAAATTGTTTTCTATACTGCAGTGTGGTTCTCTAAGATTGTACTCTACAGTTTACTGCAGTATGGTTCTCGATGACTGTACTCTAAAATGAAGTGTGGCTCTCTGTGATTGTCCTCTACACTGCATGGCACTGGAGTTCTCCATTATTGTATTCTACACTGCATTGTGGTTCTCTAAGACAGACTCCAGTGGTTCTACAGCAGACTGATTTTCTATTCGAATGCTCTGACTGCGGTAGAATGTAAGTGACAGTAGGAGTGTAATTTCTTTATACAGGCAAAACCACAGCACTAGTTGGAACTAGTGTAAGAGCACTGAGTCTTTTTAACCCAAAAGAAGGTGGTGAAGATGTCAAGTCAGATAGGCTGTAAGCTTCTATGTGATTTTGCCAGCAAATCAGCATGTTTGCATCCTGTGTCATGGAGGGGATGCTCAACCAGCAAAGCTGTTACTAAAACAGGCAGGGAAAAACTCTTTGTCTCCAGTTTTCAATTCAGTTATCATTAGGACAAGTAGCCTATAAAACTCTAAATCTCGGGAGTATGGTGACCAAATGACCTGGTTCTGGTGGACCAGATTGGGCAATTGTAAATTCATCTATACGTTGGCCTGGAGTTTAATCAGATAGAGGGCTCCATGACCCAGAAGGACGTTATTGTCTGCAATACAATTATTCTAACAGCTATCAGATAATTGTGTGAATGTTCCCAAATGCATATTAATGGCTTCCATAGGAAAAAATAGACCGTCTTCGCTAGTATTTAAAAATACCTCATGAACTATTTGTAGGCCTTTGATATGCTTCTAGCTGTCATTTTGGAGGCTCATTTTATGCATCAGTTCTACTACATAACACAATACATCATTAACTAACATAGCTAAGTTCATTAAGCTTTCAACTCTGACTGCATTCCACATCAAGAAAGAACATCCATTTTGAAAGTGGCCAATCACAGTGAAGTTAAGTAGCCAATCACAGTGAAGTAATTACAGTGTAAAAATGATGTACTGATAGGGCTTTGGGAAGTGGCGACATTGACAGGTTTTCCCCTAGCGATCAGGCATCCATTTAATACCCATTTGCACTGCAGCCAACAAAGTTGCTAACTTATGGCAGTTTTCCACTGAATGGTCTCAGTTCAACTTAACTCTACTCGGTTTGGTTTTGGATGTTTCGTTTTCCACTGCATAAAAGTACCGTTTAATTAAACTGGTTGCTATAGCTCTAAACTATCTGTGGTATCAGTTCAGCTCACTTAGAACCTCGACAAAGGTGGTACCAAGAATGGTACCAGGTACCAGATTTTAGTAATAGAAAAGCAAAAACAGCGATTAGAGCTGAGCCGAGCCGTGGCGACCGGTGC
>PYXC01002328.1:232500-280000 GCA_015244755.2 Tenualosa ilisha | reverse complement strand
TATATATTTGGCCTCCTGGTTATAACTCAGACCCATCTCTGACAAACTGTACAGATACTTCCATAGAAGTGCAGTTAAATACAGACAAAATTGTCTAATAATTACAAGCAAAACTTAATCAAGCCTAAAATTTAATCAAGCCTACATCTGGACATGGTGGTTTTGGGGCTCAGAACTGTTTAGAGAAATAGAGAAATGTCTCATTTACTCTGCTTTTGTTCTGTGACTCCTTAAAAAGCTTCATATTCCTTACTTTTAAGTCTCTCTCAGATCTTTCAAAACTGTTTTTTTTTTTCTCCTCCAAACCTCTACTAAATCCATTCAAAAGCTATATAGAAACTCCTTGGACAGGACTTGACTCCTCCTTGACTGCAGGTAGGCTTATGAGACTCCTCCTTGACTGCAGGTAGGCTTATGAGAGAGCAACCAGCTGTGGTGGTGATCATCGTCCACAAGCTATTCATAAACAAGTGAGATCTGACTCCATATTGAGTTGCCATCCTGTCCCAAGATGCTTCCAGATCTGAAATAATGATGATAGCTGAGAAAAACCTTAGGAAGCCTCTTCTCTCTTTCTCTCTAACTCACATACACCACATCACTCTTTCTCTCTCTCTCTCTCTCTCTCTCTCTCCCTCTCTTCCTGGTTCCATTCCCTAAGTGCATGCATTGATTAAAGTCTCATCCTCTTGTTTTTCTCCCACCAGCTGATTGCACTGTAAAAAAGAAAAAGTGAAGCTTACCTCACTGTGTAAAACAATACGTAACGCTTGCTTCACTGTAAAATTTACTCCATTTACTTGAAAAATTGCTGTAAAATGATGCTTCAAATGACTTAAGTAAACGTAACTCGATTCTTTCAAGTACAGCTTACTTGAAAAATTGGTGAAAACTCATTGCTTCAGTTAAGTTAAGTGAACATAACTAGTCTCTTTCAAGTTATGTTTACCTCAAGTCACGTTTACCATGTCTTGAAAGAGAATAGCTATGTGGATTTAAGTTGTTTGAGGCAACGAGTTTCCATCAATTTTTCAAGTAAGCTTTACTTTTTCTTTAATACAGTGTGGAAGGTTCTGGGTCTGCTGTTGGGGATGAGGGACAAGTGGGTCTCGGCTGAAGAGAGATTTTACCATGGTAGATGTCGCCTGAACCAGAACAACACTCCCAGTGGATGCATGCAGCCTTTTAACAAATAGCAATTAGTGGGCATGAAGGTGAAGGATCTGATTGTTGTGAGAGAGAGAGGGAGAGAGAGAGGGAGATAGATACAGAGGAACGGTCATTAAAGCGCCAGGCCTTTTTATACTCGTCTGAAAATAACTCACAGCACTGCTGCCCCTGCAGCATTTCAGCACAGCAGAGCCCAGACACTTTGATCAGCTCCTTCACAAGAGCGCAGAAGAACACAGACTTTACACAGCACTCTCGCACACAGCGGGTGCAAAAACACTTCAGAATGACAGCTCACTTATTGATTTACTGTTATTTTATTCAGTTCTATTCTATTCATTTCAGTGCATCAGTAAGGAACACATTTACTGAGAGAAAAAACAAAGCTTGAGAGTTACTCATCAGATGCAACTGCTTCCAATCTACGGCTTGGTAAATAACATTATGCTCTCTAAAAGACTCTCCCTGATTCTGAGTGCAGTCATTCCATAACTACGCCCTTGTTTAATCAGCTGTCCTGCAAGTAACTAAAGCTGGCATGCATCCCCAAAAGGCAGTCACAATCTCTCATTACTCTTCAAAACACAGCCACTGAAATATGGAAGTGTGATGCAGCCCCATCCAAAATGGCCGACAGTAGAGAGAATAATCTGGAAAGTGTCCCAGCAGGCCTCTTGGTTTAACTGTGACTGTGGATTAATCACTGTCCTCTCCTGTAGCAGACGCATAGATCTCTCAGAGGGAGAAAGGCTGGGAAGACATTTTGTTGTTTTAATAAATCAGGTGTAGATCAATGAGACTAGGCCCTCAGGGCAATCGGACCGGACCGTCTGCACTGTGAGTGAGTGAATGCTGACTGGACAGGGCTGGTGTGTGTGTGTACCAAAGGGCAGGCTGTGGTCAGGACAAACACACAGCGTTGCTGGAGGTGTATGACTAGAGTACAGGAACACGTGAGACAGAGATACACACCACGGGGGAGTGGATCGAGTGACAGACAGAAAAGAGGTGACATTACAGATGACATGGCTGATCACTGAGGATGCAAAAGTGTCGAGTCAGTTTATTCATAGAGACATGGTTTATACAGTACACACAGACACGTCCACAGTCTTCTTCTCTTACACCCACACACTCTCTCTCTCTCTCTCTCTCTCTCTCACACACACACACACACACACACAGTCAATCTACATGCAGAGAGAGACAAATCATTAATGAAAACAGAGAAATACGACACTTTTCCTGCTGGCTAAAATTAAAAACATTTGCGTCGTTATTAGGCTAATGAGATGGATATGAGATGGAGTTTGAAACCCAATGCCTCGCAGTTTATATGGGTCAAACACTGGAAAAGATGTGGGTGATATGATAGACACAGTAACTCTGCACTCCAAATGCTCATAGCAAATTGCTCCATGTATGTAGAGTGAATAAAGTTAATCTACAATTCCTCCATCCACATTAGGATTATGATTTTATTATAAACATAATTTTTTTTTTTTAAATACTCTACAAACATAAACTGCTCACAGTAAGCAGTTCCAATGGACTGAGTGCAGTGTGAGTGGAGTACAGTGAGTCTGATACAGTGTGTCTCAGGTCATGGGCCTTTGATTATGAGAAGTGTGTGTAGAGTGCAGAGGGGCCGTAACATCTGAGCGGTGAGTGTTGAGATTGAAGACGGCTTTCTTCATTAATTAGCACCCTCAACTCTGTAAATCTGTGAGTCAGAGTCCTTGAGTTCTTTTCATCATCCCTTTTAATAATCCCCAAAATCCCCCCCTTCCCCCAAATTGGTACACAGGTGGTGCGTCTCTGATGCAGCGACCTCTTGCTCTCCCTACCACAGGGGGAGTGGTGCGTCTCTGATGCAGCGACCTCTTGCTCTCCCTACCACAGGGGGAGTGGTGCGTCTCTGATGCAGCGACCTCTTGCTCTCCCTACCACAGGGGGAGCGGGGGATAAAATTTCTGTCTTGTACATGTTATGAAACTGACAAATAAAGTACTACTACTATTACTACTGCTACTAATACTGAGGACTAGGCTACTGTGTAGCAACAGTCAATACATGTGACCTCTCTTATGACCCATTAAGAGTCATACACGACCCAAAACACTCAAGTAAGTGAAATTTTACTCTTCCATGTGGATAGAGGAGTGTACGAGAAGCTGAGACACTTAAACCCAGTCCACACACACACACTCACTCACTCACAACACACACACACACACACACACACACACACACACACACACCACTGAGAGGTAATAAAATCTATTTACAGATTGAATTTTGTTTTGCCACATTTGCTAATAAATGTGGTAATATGAAAACAAATCGGTAGTCATTTGTTTCTGGAATTCCAGACTTTTCGCTTCAGTCTTTTGTTAGTCCCCAGTTAACAGTCTTTAAGTCTTTAGTAGATGGCCATCCAGTGGCAGGGCCCAGACTGTCACATTAACAGCAGGCATCCAAAGGGGCACCTATTGGGCCTTTAAATCATGACTCATGAGTTTGACGCCATTTTACATCTCTGTCTGCCAGCCAAACTGTCAACTCCACTTAGTTCAGTTCAGTGGCATTTATTACCAATGCTGTGAGATTATAGCCTTGTTTAAAACACTGCTTAAAGCCATCAAAAAAGACGTGTTTTGGAGTTATTATGCAATTTACAATTATATAAGTTACAGTAAGCGGTTCTCGTTACCTCAGCAGCAGTTGGCTTAGGAGCGGATCTGGCCCTAATTCAGGCCCTAAATCCTAAATCCTATCTATGCCAGACGTGGGCCAGAATCTCCAGTATGTCCTCTGAAAGATGCACATTTTGAAAGATGAGGCACTAATGCACTGCTTCTCTAATGATTTGGGCCTGCAGACTCTCTGCATCAGCTTCAGTTGCTGCTAACGGACGGTCATGAAGATGAACAAATAAATTATACAAAAGAATAAATAAATTAATAGATACATAAACAAACAAATAAAAATAAAAACAGAAATTATTCTGGCAGGACCTCATCTGTGGTGTTTCAGCCAAAAGCATTTTTGCTTATTCACTTGACTGGCAGAGATCTGATTTGCTGGATGGGCTAAACAGGCTTTGAATGACAGGAGCCATCTGCTGAGAGCACCACCCACTGAACCACAGAGGAGCATTATTGTGGCAATGTGCCTTGGAAGCTGCCCACACTTCCTGCTATTCGACACACTCACACATACACACACACCCTTCCAGTTTTTCTACAACAGATTGTTGAGAAGCTGCCAGGCTCAGAGAGAGTTTTAGTTGCAGTGTTAGATAGATAGGGTGTGTGGAGACCTGTGAGTGGGAGGCTTGCAGGTTCGAGTCTGGTGACGTGTGTGATTGTGCGCACATTCTGAGTGTCTTTGTCTCCCTCCTTTGTTACAGACGATAGATTTTGATTCGGAGGAAGTCTCTGGGCGGTGATAATTAATCATTTAAATTAGGACATGGGTTAGTTATTTATAAGGTTGTTGTTGATGTTCAGTTTCAGAGATCATATTGATATATATGAAACAAGCTGGGACAGCTCGCAACGCTGTGCCCCTGTCCACCTGCGCACTCTAGACATATTTGTATCACGTTTGAAGGGTAGGCTTATGCGCTAATGCCTAATATGCACTAACAGAAATATCACCATGGCAGCATTGACAATAACATGTCGTTGTCTAATGGGATAAATTAGAAATATACTCCATGCAGCAACAAGGATGGTCATGCCCAAGCCACAGCTACCTGGATTTGAACCACACACTGTTCTTCTGCCTGAACTTCACCACTTGAAGTGTGTGACCTTAACCCTTGGGACCATTCTCATTGTTCCATCAGTTTTTTTGTATCTAGATCAGCTGTTCACTAAATAAATTTGCTATCGCTAATATGTCCTCATGAAGCTGGAAATTGGCTATGCCACCTTTGGCAAAGCTTTGGATTAATGTTGCTAAATAGTCCACAACAGTTATTTGTCGGATGCAGTTGGTTGTCATTCTGGAGTTATTAGATTGCTAACTTGCTAACATGAGATAGTTGGTTCACTATCATTTCAGGGGTGTTTTTGAGTGACAATGACAGCTTTTTGAGACTTAACAGGTATCATTTCTCGCAAACTTTTCAATAATTTAGACATAAAAAGGCATTAATCTGCAAATTTGACTGTAATAGACCATAGAAGCACATCAAAACACTGCCATTGTTTTAAGTCTTCAGCGTTCACAAATGCGTCCGAATACCAGGAACATTCCTTCCTGCAGTCAATATCATTAAAATAAGTAATGTTTTAGCTTCAAAAATCGGGGACAAAGTGGGTTTTCTTGTATTGTATTACTGAGGACAGACCACCAAGAAACAGGGACTGTCCCTGGAAATTGGGGATGTCTGGTCACCCTATCTTTGGCTCTCCAGATGGAGGCTGAGCTGAATCAGTCTACTGGATTTGGGCATAATGTGGGTCAGACAAGGTCCAGACTCGCCCTCCTCTGCCACAGGATCCTCTTAGGCCAGGGGCATTCATTTTGTTTAATGTACCCAGTTGTTTCAAGGGCTACATTTCAAATCAGGAGAAACAACAGAGAATCAGCACAATGTTTTGAGAAATGACAATTAACAGCCTAAATGCAAAGTGACTCATGAAAGCACAACTAATGAAGCTTTGCATTGGTTGCTGATTGTCTGAATATTTAAGGGGGCTGTCTAGATCACACACACACACGCACATGCATACACACAGGCATTTAAAACAGGGCAGCTAAATAGCTGACATCCAATGGCTTTTCATCAGACACTAACAAAAGTTAGCCCTAGCTCCCTGATGTGTTTGGTGATATATTTAACAGCATCATGCTGCTAGGCAGTTCATAAAAAGAGCTTGTGCAGTTAGTGGGAATTACAGCAGTGATTTAATTTCTCCTGTCACATGACCACATATGCCATTTAAATGATACTGAACCGGACACCCACTAGGTCTAGAATGTTTCTGTGCATAATTGCATCATTAATTCATGAAGCTTCTGCAGTCATACAAAAGGACTTAAATAGAGGAATACAAGTAATGTGCTGGCTTTGACTGGAACTATGAATCATGCTGTGGTGTCCTGACTTCCCATGATCCTTTGTGGCATGTATTATTTTGACATCTTAGCTTCTACTGATATTTAGCCTATCAAAATGCACCCCTCTCTTCTTTGCTCCTCAAGCAAGACACTGATTGGCTGTGACTCTTAATGGATGGCAAAGCAACTATCTTTAACTACCACAGATTCTTGAGCTCCACACTGACTTTAGAGTAACAGAGTAAACCTCACCTGCACTCTTTTGCACTGTAGCTCATTCTGATTTCAGCATCTGCATCCACCTGAGTGCTGAACAACATCCCTCAACATCCATGCTGTGAACTTAGAGGCCCACCAAAGATCTGAATACTGACCAAGATAAACGATACCAAGAGCAAGAGCAACATAATGGGTTACAATGGGAGCAAACGTGAATAGTTCTGGTCTGCATAAGTGGGAGTGTCACATAACGTCACAACATAAACTTTTCAATGATCTTCTGTATTGGCATATGAGGGCTCGACTCCGGTCTGCATGAAGGGGGATTTTCATCCCTTCCCCTTGCAAAAATAGAACACAGAAATTTGGGCCTCTCGCTCTGCTTTTACCCACACTGGGCCCACTGTGGAGTCGGTCATGAGATTCAGTTCCCCTTCAGTTCTCCAGATGGATGGACTGAACCAGTTCAGCATAGCAAACTGGCAGCTAATGTTAACTGAATGGGGCATAGGAAAATTAAACTGAAAGTGCGTTTCTGTGCCCCATTCAGTTAGTGTTTACTGCCAGTTCACTATTTGGTCTACATTGTATCAAAATTTTCTCATTCTTTTTTTATAAATTTTTCTTGTTCTTTTTTCACTCATTGACATCGAACAGCAGGGCTATGGATTGATTCACACTGGATTTCTCTACACAGGAAATGTATAATATTAGTCTCCCACCACACCTTTAATGAACACTGCAGTGTTTCATCATCTGGGTGTGGCATGTGTGTGTGTTATGTAACTGTGGAGCCTTGTGTGTTGATATCATTTTTAATGAGGACCAGGCCTGTGTAAGACACTCCTTTCAGAACACACTGTCCTGGTTCCGGCTTCCGCTGTATATTCTTCAGAGGCAGCAAAACATAAATAAATAAAATGTGTCTCATTTTAGAGCTCCCGGCTTCTGGTGGCGGGCGAGGCTGCAGTCGGAGTGCAGGCAGTCGGTACAGCTGAACTCTGCTCACGCCTACAGGCATTTCTGCCATTGGAATACTGCCATTCTCACGTTTACGTTCACGTGTTAATATTTCATTTCACAGTGTTATTACTGAATGCGGCCTAAATGGTGAACACATTACATATTACATAGTTCACAAAAGAAACGGATAAAAAAAAATATCCGTTCATCAAAATATCTAGATATGTGTTAACAATCCCTAAATCTAGCCTTCATGTTTGGCTCTCTCCTCTTAGGTCTGAGTCAGGCTGTGCTCAGAAGCTCTTCTCAAAGTCTGCAAACATACATTTTCCTAAAGTGTACTGTTTGTGAGACTGTTTTCACCAGTTTCATGATAAATTCTGAAGCTTTGAAAAATTCTTCGTCTTTGATCAACTTTCCCCCAAAAAAACATTCTAGTATGGGTGGCCATTCCCAGCCACACATCACAGATGTTATTATGGGAAAAAAAATTCAGCTGGGCTATGCCTACCTCTGAATGATGTGTTTTGGTTAGAGTCCAACGGCTCAGGAAATCTTACATCAGACACAACCTGTCACCTACAGATTAGTTAACTCTGGAGGGCCACAGATTACATCCATCTGTAACAGCCATCTCCAACCTCAGACTGCAACCGACTCCCAGGCCTAAGACTGGGTTGGATTTGGTACAGATTTGGTACAGATTTGGCTCAGATTGTGCTGCAGGTCTCCCCCAGAGCTGTTCTCCCTACATCAGGCCCTGAGCAGGCCCACTGTGTGCAGCAGTGCAGCAGTAAGGGCCCTCTGCAAATGTGCTTCAGTGGAAATGAGGCTTCAGTGTAAGCAGACCGTCTTCTTTCTGCCTCATGCACACTCACAAACACACACAGACACAGACACACACACACAAGCGTGCACACGCACGAGCGTGCACACACATACACACACACACACACTCACACACACTTTAGTTAGCTCCCCTGTGTAAGGCTTTTGCATATTGATTGTTGGAGATGGTCTTCCAATACCAGGCCATGGTGCAGCTTACTGCATGGAGCTGTGTGTGTGTGAGCAGCATCACAAATGAGGAGAGACTGGAAGGGGCAAGATGCAATCACAGAGAGAGAGAGAGAGAGAGAGAGAGAGAGAGAGAGAGATGTAATTCACCATAAGAGGTGAAAGCAGAGGAGGAGACAAGTATGGAGTAGTAGAGAAACTGGTGGAGAGAGAGTGATGGTAAGTGTGTGTGTGTGTGTGTGTGTGTGTGTGTGTGTGTGTCTAAGAGAGAGAGAATGAGAGAGAGATTATATATATGTATATATATATATATAGAGAGAGAGAGAGAGAGAGAGACAGAGAGAGAGAGAAGAGAGAGAGAGAGAGAGAGAGAAGAGAGAGAGAGAGAGTGATGGTAAATGTGTGTGTGTATGTACGTAAGAGAGAGAGAGAGAACTAGAGAAAGGTACAAATCTGTAAAGGGGTGTGAAAAGAAAGAGAACTGGGGCTGGGTGAGATGAGCATGAAAGATGAAGAAAGAGAGCTAGTGGGTACGTGAGTGTAGAGTGTGTGTGTGTGTGTGTGTGTGTGTGTATGAGAGAGAGAGAGAGAGAAAGAGCGCTAGCGAGAGAGTTCTGCTGCAGTGAAGGTGAGTGTGTGAAGGGGTACTGCAGCTCCGCTCTGCGCGCTCTCAGGGATGTCGCTACGTCGCTGAAAACTTCACCTCGGCGAATTGCAGCATTTAATGGGTCGCGTCTCTCCCTCCTGGGAGAACACAGCCTGTGCCTGGTAAGGCTGCTATTGCCATCTCATTTATTAGCGTTAGCTTAGGGGCGCCAAGCCAATCATAGCGCTTTTTCACAAGTCATTAGAACAGCGAATCCATCATCATGTTGATCCAGCGCAGATAGGGAATACTGGCAAAGTACTATTGGTAGGTGCTGTATACTTTTGCAGTTTCCTTTTGAGTATCATTTTAAATGCTTAAATTGTTTCAAATGAATGTGCGATTGTATATAAGTTATTTTTCATAAAATTTTATTTTAGATTATGCTAAAGAAATTTCTCTGAGCTCTGCCCTGTGCATGCATAAGTGTCCTCTCACCCTGTAAGTAGCGCAACCGTGCTCAAGGTTTCTTTCTCTTTTTTCTTTTACTTTCTTTCTCTTTCTTTTTTTTGGTGAAATTCCATTTCCCTGGCGGGCCTCTGGGGGCCAGGTCTTTTGTCAGGTCCATAAAAGGTCTCCTCACTCCAGCGACCCTCCGAGGCGCGACAGAAATAGACCCAGAATCCAATTCACTCCTGCCCTGACCCACCTGGGCCCCCCTTCCTACCTCCCACCCTCACATCCTGCCCTGCCCTATACAGTAGACTCTCCACCCTGCCTGTCTGTCTGCCTGCCAGAGTGTCTCTCTGTGTCCTTATCATATGAAATATAACATGGCCAGCAACACTCTACTGGAACTTTCATTCAAGAGAATGGCAGTTAAAGTCAATCTATTTATTTAGTTACAATTTCTGACTGGTTAAGAGGCACTTCCTAAGTGGAAATGTCCTGGTGACATACTTATTTGGGCCATGTTGCTTATATACATACTTAGCTGTGTCATGATCTTGTCATTGCGTAGTCATAGCCATAATGCTGTTGTACCTAGTTTGAACAGTGTCGTGTTACCATAATCTGCAGATGTCATGACTATGATGTAATTACACGTTAATAACATGTGACATGATGCAGCTGTGGTAAATGAAATTTCGAGAGTTCACAGAGTTGTCATGATGTGCATGGCATATGCCATAACATGTTTATTACATAGTTGTATCATTGAATAAGGACATTACGGCTTACCAAACACAGGAGTGTGTATGTGGCAGAGAAAAGCTGTGGTCCGGTTCATTTTGGGCAGGAGAGAGAGAGGGGGCCACTCATCAATATTAATGAGAAGCCAGGCAGATCCAGCCATCATCGTGCAATAAGGCTGACAATCCATCTCCATGACAGCACCAGTCCCTGCTCCTCTTTTTTTTTGGGGGGGGGGAGGGGGTCGGTGCACGGTGCGGTTGTGTGTATGTGTGTATGTGTGTGTGTATGTGTGTGTGTGTGTGGGGGGGGGGGATGCATGAGGGATGAGGGAATGGGTTCAGCTAATGACTTCACACTGCAGGTGTGTTGCACTTCTTAGAGGATTCTCAATTTCTTCATTTCCCAGACACTCACTGTGTCTGTGTCGGTGTTGTTGCACTTCAGTGTTAGGAGTTATTTACTCAACACGTTGGCCTGCATGCAGTATGTGACTTGTGAAGTTAGTGTAACATCTTTACGATGTCAGAGGTATATTAAGGATTCCTGCAGCAAATCTGATAATGATCTGGCAGATCCTGAGAGATTAGATCCTTACCTGTATATTGTTATGATGGGATGTTTATAGTACCTTCGCTTTCCATAAAATCCTGCTGATAACAATAGAAAGGATTATTATTCATTTTAAATTAATTTAAATTGAAAGAAAAAAAGACATTCCATTTTGATTTCACTTAAACTTTTTAACCTCAACGTGTCCAAAGCACCATTTTTGTTGACAACTCAGTCCACCATCCTACCATCTTGTAACTCCCAGCTGTTGCCTTAATTGTTCCGCTGGATGACTGGCATCTGGACTTTCGGCTGGGATTTGGCCCAGATCTGGCTCTGATCCAGCTGTGACCCACATTAGCCTCATCAACTGTCTGTGGGGATGTCGTGCAGCGTGTAAGACAAATGAAGTGGAGTGAGGGCCTAAATGAACCTGACGGCGGTGAGCCCCAGGCACATGTAATGGAGGTTAAGCTCTGCGTGTTAGCCAGTCGTGTTGCCCAATTTCACCCAACTGTCTGGCTTGCTCATTCAAGCTGGTGTCTCGAAATTGCCTGTCTGCTAAACTGAGATGGATGGTTTCTCTGGTGGAGAATGGTCAGGCTTGGAGATATGTGTTGTGTGTGTGTGTGTGTGTGTGTGTGTTTGTGTGTGTGTGTGTGTGTGTGTGTGTGTGTTGGATGGCGGGGTGGGGGGCACTGCTGTAAGCCACCTATCCACTCCACTCCCCCATACACACCCCACTATGGCCAGTCACGTGGGCAGTACACGAATGCCTTACCAAGCCTGCCAAGAACACCACATCACATAGGAAACCGCTAATATGGTTCAAACTGCAAACTCAACTACTCATAAAATGGCGCCCTCTCACACTGCTATAGTTAGTTAAGAATTAGCTAAGAATCAAGTTGTCTAAATTGAGGTATTAACTTTGTTTTGTGACCCATACAAATCAGTAATGTATGTACTTGATAAGGAGAGTAAACTGGTGCACAAAAAGCACTCTTACAAACACTTACCAAAAGTTAAACTCTCTGTAGCTTCAGCGAGATGGATGTGAGAACCTACTCCAACCGAAGTGCAGGTGAAAAGGCAGCGTGATGGCGGTTGCTGCTAGAATGTTCAGAGCAGACTCGAATGAAATCTTTAGATTTACAGGCTGGCACTGGCCTCAGATATGTATACCAACATATCTATGGGCATTGGCACTGCCACTCCATATTATCTACATAATTTGTGTTATATGCATTCAGCTTTTTTGTCAAGCAGAATTATGCACAAACTATTTTAGATTACTTAACAGGTGACCTGATCACAATATCCCAGTGCCTATTTTGCATGTGTTCATGTGTGCATCATGATGCTACAGGCTAGTTCATTTTATCCAAAAGCTTCGAAAATTGTTGTTGCTTGAGCAATGAAGATTTTGGTTAACATTTGTGTGAGTGCATTGACCATCAAACAGCAACAAAATATGTTTAACAAGTTGGCAAAAACATTTCCGTCCTGCATCTTTATTGTGAAAACCGTGAAAACAGTTGATTAGATCTATTTTAATTCGAAGATGATAGGCTATGACATAGCATCCCATTATGATCAAAGTCAAAGTCAGCTTTATTGTCAAAAACCGTATGTGCAGGTTGTACACAGGATTTGAAAATGCAGCGCTCCCTAGTCCCACAGTGTACATTAAACCTCTTATAAACATAACAATAACAAAAACATAACAATATAAACATAGCAAAAAGTACACAAAAACTTGTATAATACAAATAAGATGCACAATATTAAAGCTCAAATGGTGATCTGAGGCTCTGAAGAACCATTTCCAATGTGAAGAACCTTTCACATAATATAGGCTAATTGTTCCACAGAGAGTTTTCACCCTCTGTGGAACCATTCAGAGCTTTAAAGAACCATTTAAGCACCTTTGTTTTTTAGAGTGTATTAGTGAAGGAAGGTAAGATGGCAAGATGGGATATTTTCATATCATCCTAATATGAAACTAATTAGACCAGCTTTCTGCTGGGAATTTGGCCATGTCTGTTGTTTAAGATTGATAGTTCGTTTTGTCAAAATCAGAAAATGACTAAGTGCCTTCACTAGTTTTCGGTTTGCCATCAAACTACTGAAATCAAAGTAAAACTTTGTGAAAATTGTGTTTCACAATCACGACTATACACATATTTTTCTCACAATCTGTGGCAAATGAAGGTTTAAACAAAGTTAACAGTCTAAGGAAGTAGCATCTATATACAAATAATCAATAATGATGCTAATCATTTTATGGGGATATTCCTCATCTCTTTAAACCAGTAGTCCCACTTTAGGGTTTCGGTGTGTTTGGCTTGTATTTCTAATTTGCTTGCATCTAAAATAGATTTCTATCTCGTAACAGATAATTCTGTTATTCTGACGTAATTGGTGATTCTAATTCTGATGTAATTGGTGAGCAAAAGCTGATCCATGTTCACAGATTACAGTTGCCTGTTTGGGTCATGCTATAGAGGAGATGAGCCGGCTGCTGATTTTGCCAGCCAGTTGTATCAGCTGATGTACACTAAACACTCTCATGTGTCATTCATCACAGAACCCTGGCTTGAGCGCTGTCATGGAAACATGTGTTAACAGTGATGTTTCCGTGGCTCCCTCCCACATGATTGCTGTCATGGTAACTCTTGTTGATGGTGGTGGATCGGTGCCTCCCGTCCACATTCCCGTGGCTGAACTCATGTCACTCTCAGCCTCTCAGTGTGATGGCCTCTGTGATGGCTCAGGGAACAAGATGACAAACAAGCCATTGGCAACAAATTCAACTGCCTCACTGAAAACACATCACTCTGAAATGGCTCACTCAAACACACACACACACACCAAGGAAGCCTGGATCGATACTGTTGCAGCACGTGTGTGTGTGTGTGTGTGTGTGTGTGTGTGTGAGTGTGTAGCAGGGAGCTGCTCATTTCAAATGTCTTTTTTCAAGTTCCCTCCACAACAAGCTGAAACCTTTTCCAAAAAGCTGCAGAGGTACAGTGTTAAAGCACTGAGTATTAAATCCTTTCCATATGACCAGAATCTATTGAGTAACATATTCTTCTTCTGCATTTGACGTTATGGGGGTAGTGATTCAAATGCAATCATTAAAGGTTTTTTTAGTTTATGTTGATGGTATAATTAATTTCAGCACCAGTGTTTCTCTTTTTAATACTTTTAAGATGAATGAATATCACTAAATATGACGTATTTCAGTTCCATTATGGTAAGAAATCTTTCATTTATCTCCAGGTTTAATGGTTGCACATTTGAGCTCAGCTGAAGTAAAGTGGGATATTTGCCATTCAGTTGCCATTCACATTGATGCGCTTTGTACATGCTGTGTGAATTTGGCAGAGGTCCTTAAAACGGCAGAGATTAATTAGTGTGATGAGCAGCCCCAGCAGAGACCTCAGCTTCCTCTCCACTTCCTCTCCAGAGCCCGCCCTGTCGAGCACCAACACACACTTCACTCAGAAGTTTAGTGGTGCTTTTCAATTCACACTTGCAGGTTTGTGTCTTAATCAATGGCTGTTTCAATGGAATGGCTTTTTTTTTACTGTCAGACGATAACAGACACTTCCACAGGGAGAAACGGCCCAGTGTGGCTTTGTGTCAGCAGCAAGATCATGTCAGAGGTGAGGCAGCTCCTATAAGCAGTACTATCGCTCTCCCTTCCACAAACTGTGTGTAGTGCCTATCTAAAGTTACAGTATTCATACTGATAAAGAAAAGAAAAAACAGAATCTTAAAACTTTGTGTGAAATGTAAACAACCTTGTAATGAAATATGGATCACCCTTCATGATTGTCAATGTGTTCTTTTGTGTTGTAAGTTCATGCCAACCAAAAAGGGGGTGCTGGCAGCAGTTACATGTTTTTTTGTTTTGGGGAAGAAAAGGGAGAAGGAAGCTAAAAAGGAAAAAGAAGCGCGAGGGTTGTTTTTTTAGAAAACGATAAAGAAGGGGGTCGAGTAAAAAAGAGAGAGAGAGAGTTTTATTAATGATACAGGCCAGTTGGCGGCTTGTTAAGTAGTTTTTCTTTATCCATAGGGATAGTTTATTCATAGATACAATTCTGAGTCCAACCTGTTATTGTGGAAGAGTCTGTTAGTAAAACTCTTCTGGCTAGTTTCACCAGCACCTTTGTGTTAGCTGGGTTTGAGCACTGTCGGCGGCGGACTTGACTGCCATCATTCTCAGGAGAGAACGACAAGTTGATTTCGGATTCCTACAGCGCTGACTTCCTGCAAGCCCCGGTAGTTGTGAGTGAAATCTTCTCCACGGCTATTGCAGCTCTGACTCAGCGAGGTGACTATGGTATTATGAGCTCCAACGAATGCGCGCCAACGTATTGAATGTGCACCAACTTTAGTATACTGGCCAGTACGACTGAATACGTTTGCTTACCCTGGTTTTTCCAAATCGTGCGAACTGCTTGGGTCTGTGGTGAAAGACTTTGGGGGTGGTAATAATTTGTGTGCTCACGGTGGACGGTACTACTCGTTAATAAATGCATTCTTGTTCTTTCTATTGCTAATTTAAAACTGTGTCCGAGTGTATTGATCAATCAACAGTGATAGTGTAGGTAATAGTGAATACCATATTTGGTTTAAAATGATAAAAGTTCCTATGGTGGTGTTGTGTTACTAGGTATAATATTGATGTGCCTCCCATCATTGTTTATTTCTACACCCTAGACTTAGAATGAGCCAGATCAGGAGTGGGAGGGCTACATGTGCATTCACAGTTATGTCAGGAAAGAAATTATGTCCTGACTCGTAGGTATTCTGGACACCATTTCACTGCTTATCAGTTTTGCAAGTTCAAGTTTTGTGTGTGTTTTTGGTGGCTCACATAGTCTGGAGATGATATAACATATCAGAAGCTGTTGCCAAATTTGATTTCAAATGGAAATAAAATCCAATCACCTTTGGGTCATGCTGCGCTGCTCTACAGAGTGTGTTTGTTCTGCTGTGGATGTGGTTCAGTCAGGCCCTCCAAATCCAGTCAATAGCGCTGCAGTCCATGCTAACTCAGCACAGAGGCTTAGAGACAGGCAAACAGGGAGCTCCAGAAAAGCCTAAGCTCACAGCCTGTCCTGCTGACTGTCAATCATCTGGGTAGAGAAGAGAGACGAGTCGGTGAGGAGCACTAAGTTGCTACGCTGCTGCTCTGCTGACTCAGGAAGTGATCTGGACATCATCTGGTATGGATTTAGCATGACAGAATTTGCCAGAATTTGCTAAACAACATCTATCCTAGCAGAAGGGGGCATCCAGGATATAACAACATTTTGTTATAACCAGACAGCCAAAACCAATAGCAGATCTCAGTAAAGGTCACAATGGCAGACACAGACACTGGCTTGGAGCTGGTCTGGATCTGGGCTTCTTGTGGCATAAATCTGGCTGAAGAGGGCGGCTAACTGTCCGCTCCCCAGACAGATAGGGGAAGCCAGGATACAGCAACACTGGGCTACTGCCAGACAGAGAGCAGACCCCAAACCCACACTGCACCATTTCACAATGACAGCACCAAACAATGAAACCGATCTGTCATGGATTTTTCCCTGGTCTGGCATGGATGTAATGGAGATAGCTGAGGTGTTAGTTGTCCAGAGCTCTCTGAGTGCTGCATTCAGTGAAGAGCCAACATCCATCACTGTGCTACATACTGCTGGTCTATCAGAGCTGGCACCAAACCCACACTGCAGCAAAGGCCACAATGGCATAAACTCTGACTAAGGACAGCCGCTGACACTGTGGCATATTGTCTGTGCGTCAATATAGAGTGGGTTTGGCCTGAATGGCCATTGGCCAATGGTTCTGGCCTTGGATCAGTCAGACTTAACTGAAAGTCATTTAGCCGTGCAGGGGAGAGTCAGCAGCACCAAGTGCTATTGTGAGATTGTCATCACCCAACCTACACTGCAGTCATGGCACAGATACATAGCACAGCACGGCTGCTGTCACTCCCACCGATCTGGCACTGATTTGACAAACATCTGGTTCTGGCAAAATTAGTCATCATGTCAGATATTAGACCAGCAGCAGTTTACAGCACTGATGTGATTGCATAGGCTTTATTTACAAACACACACACTCACTGCAGTAAAGGTCTCTCACACACACACACACACACACACCAGTACAGGCAATAGCTAACTCAGTCTAATGGTCTGCTATGGATTTACCAGTGAACAACTATTTGGCAAAAAAGTAAACACTCACCTGGGCCCTGATTCAGCTGTTCAAACTTAATAACAATGCATATAGCCACAGTGCATGAGTTGCAGTTATAGCTACGTGATTTTATAGCAACAGCAGATATGGTATAACTGCTATTTTAGAAGCAACTGTACATTTCTGTCATATATCATGCAATCTGTATGTTGTATGAATCTTATATGGTATGGTCATACGGGGCACTATTCTATAGCCTAGAGCTAGAGCTCTTGAGACTGGACAGTAGAGGTTATTTGGTCATTATCTCCTGCATTCCCCGATGAGGGAGAACCTGGAGCTAGAGAGAGGAGCACAGCTAATTAAAGACACCTAATTAATGGCACCTCAGCTGCATCAGACACGTAAACAATAAACAAATAAACAAACGATGAGGCAGAATCATTGGCCCAGGAACACAAACAACAGCCATGTAGGGCCTTTGGCTGGAGGAGCCTTTTGATATCAGTCGTGTTACGGATGTGCATTCGGGAGGGGAAAACACCTCAAATATGCAGCATATCACACCGCCCCTGGAGCCCCCAGGGGAAAATGAGTGATGAGTGCAAATGAGTGTAAAAATAAACAAGAGAGCTGAATGTGCCTCAGGCCTTGGCCATAATCATAATTATCCTCACCTTGAGCTCCATAACAGTGAGCCTCAACACTGACCTGGCAGAAGCATCAGATGGATGAACAGTTCAGCGGCCGGTTCGGTTTTTATTTCTGTCTCACAACTCTTCTTTTTCTGGAACAAAATGCTGTGCGTAGTGTCTATGGAGCACAGTGTTGGGTTACTTTACTTTGAAAAAATTATTTGTTGTGGTGTCTATACTTCTCCCAAAAAGTAACTCTGTTAGTGAGTCACTACAGCATAATTAGTTACCAGGGAAAGTAACTAATTATACTGTAGTGACTCACTAACAGAGTTACTTTTACAATTTAGTGATTTCAACAAGACCTCTGGAATGGGTAAGATGTGTTCATTTTGATCCTAGTTTACCATGTCTGAGTAGAGACTGAATAGTGTGTGAGATGGACACAGAGCTGGATTAGTATTGGTATTTAAAGCCAGGCTGATTTAATTTTCTCGCAGACTCTTTGTCACAAGAGCTAGTGAGTAACAGTGTTGTGAAGTTCAGACCACGCAGTTCTGCTTGATGTGTGATATAACCGGAAATAATGTGTCCGACGCATGCTCTTGTCAGGCTCATTAAGTAACACGCAGTAATTTAGGCCTATTGACGTTTCGGTAACTGTGGTTGTAATGATATAAACGATAATTAGCTACATTGCTCATTACTGAAAAAAATTAACAATGTTTATTTTTAATGCAGTTATTCCCATAACTGGTAAAGCAATATGCTTAGATAGACTAATAGCGCAGACAATGTGATTGGCAGAATGCCTCTGGAGCAAAGGGAAAACTAGTTAAGTCTCATTCCAAACAAAATCAAGAGGCTAGATAATGAACCTTTTTCAGTGTAATTGAAATGGTCTACTTGCAGGGCATAGTTCCAGCCTACTATAGCAGCATAGCTTAAGCAGCAGTAAACCAGATTCACACAAAGCCATTTACAAGCATGGCTTTCTGCAAAGCAGTTGCTAAGCTGAGAGAGACATGTGTTAGACAAGGACAGGCGTAGGAAAGAGAAACCTGTGAGGAGTCGTATTTATGGAGAATTGTTTTGGAGACTTTCCCATCATCCATTGTAATCCATCCATCTGGGGAAGTGTCAGCAGGAAGTAAAGTTGGAGCCCAGGGGAGTGCTTGCTGATGTCTGCTGATGATAGGGACTATCATGGCTACATAGCTCTAACAATGATGATGCATTGCCTGCTCTCTGCTGGCTGACTTGTCAACAGATAGGTTGAGTTCCATCCTTTGGAACATTTTCAGCCAAGTTATCAACCAGAGAGAAAAAAACAAAAAGAGAGAGAAGGAGAGATGAAGAGAGTTGGGGAGGGGATACAGAGAGAGAGAGAGAAGGAGAGAGAGAAGGAGCGAGAGAGAGAGAGATGCCTTGCAGACATTTAAATATCCTATTGATTTCCTCGCTCTTACTGTTTCATAACCTCTGCCTGTTGTGACAATGTAGACGCTGCAGGGCATGAGTACATCTGTGTATCAGGTGGAATTATGATCCAGACTTCTATGTGTATGTTTATATTTAGGATTCTGTTGATTGGTTCTTGCCAGATGTGTATCCAAAGCAAAGTAAAACACAAAAAAGGGACTTCCTATGATGACACGGCAAACAGGGCTGCTGACTAATTTCAGTTTTCAGAGACATTATTTGATAAAAACAAATGGTTCAGAGACTAATTGTGTAATTTCATCTCATTTCATTCATATTTATAAGGACAGCGCAGATTAATAAACATTAATGTAAATGTGCCGGTGTTAGCCAGCAGGCACATTTTCAACTGTGGTCCTTTGGGATGATGTTAGATAACCATAGTTAACCAGATGTTTATGAAAGCCAATACTAAGACAAGACAAAAAACAGGACAAAACTAAAATCTAGGACATAATGAAGAGACAACAGCAACACCAAGAGAAAACACATCAGTGACACTATGACTAGACACCAGCCACATTTGCTGGGCCAGAATCATAACAGACAGGCAGGAGAATTGGTAACGGACATCATCAACAGGAGGTATTTAAAAAAACAAAAGAAACAGATTAGATCAGAGGAAGGTAAACACAGAAACCTTTAAAAACAACAGACACACTTAAAAAAAAGATGACACCGGTGTTCTCCTCAGTCGAAAGAAAATGCAGAATCTCTATCTATTCTGTATCTTCAGCTGATACTGTTTGAGATCAGTCATTAGCTTCTACATTTAATGACAATATTTACATAATATTAGTAAACTTTAATCATTGCCAACCTTGAGATGAAAATTATACATTCAAGTGAGCCACTACTTCACACTACCATTATTAGCCACTGTCATTCTTTACCTTTCCTGCTTTTCTGAATAATGTTAGGGAACATGGTTGTACCCTCAGACTCCATCAGTAACATATCACAGCCTCTTCTTTAATAACATACTTAAGTACGTTTCCAGGCTAGTTGTCTTCCTGTGTCGTGGTTGGTCTGGATCAGAAGTTAAACAAATCAGTGTCGTTTGAATCTTTTTTTCACCTGTCAGTGAAGAAATACAGGAGTCCAGTGTCTTTGAGTTTTGTTTTTTTTTTTTTTGTCAGCTGTCATGATCTGTGTGGAGCAGGAGACAGTGCTGTCATTTACCATTGCTAATCAAATTAGGCCTTGTTAAATATTCCCTATGAAATACTCTACTCGTTTCCTCCTTCCCTTTCAAGTGTCTGCTTCTCAGAAATCATGTTCACTGCCGACATTTACGAGGTCAGGTCAGTCAAGCTTATGCCCAGTGCATTCAAATGAGCCTCACAAGCTCCATTTTCATTTTTACTGCCAGGGGAGGGGATTTACTGGCTATAAACACCAGCAGATGTTATTGCGCTTCATGACTGTCTGTGCGCCTACTGTCTACACCTCCACCAGCCAGTCTCCAGGCTCCGGAGGGACACTGCAACACATGCATCACAACAGCAGTGTGGTGTCTGGGACAAAGACCAGCAAGCAATTACACCTGTGTGTGTGGTGTGTGTGTGTGTGTGGTGTGTGTGTGTGTGTGTGGAAACATCCATTTTGTGTCTGTCTTTTAGAAGCAGTGGTGTGTAACTGAGTCATTGCTGTGCTGAGCTGCCCCTGCTTCTCTTCCAACGGCTGTAGCCAAAGCTCTGACTCAGCACTTTTTACTTCCAGGCCAATTATTTGAGTGCAGGGCTGCCCACTAATTTATCCCAGCCTCAGCAGACGACAGAGGGAACGTAGGCCTTTGTGTGTGTGTGTGTGTGTGTATGCATTTCTGTGTGTGTGTGTGCATATGTGTGTGTGTGTGTGTGTGTGTTTGTGTGTGTGGGTGTGTGTGTGTGTGTGTGTGTTGGGTGTGTGTGTGTGTGTGTATGGGTGTGGGTGTGTGTGGGTGTCTAAGGGAGGGAGACAGAACAAGAGAGAGCTAGAGACAAAGAGAGAGAACAGGACCCTGTATGTCAGCATTGAGAGTTTGTGTGTGTGTGTGTGTGTGTGTGTGTGTGTACGTGTGTGTGTGTGTGTGTGTGTCGGGTGGGGGGGGTGTTTGGTTGTGTGTATGTCTAGTAACAGTTGTATCAGGGCGTTTGGGAATTCTGTTCACCACTTAGTGTTCATGTTTAATCTGTCTTCTCGTCTGGAGAAGGGATTGCTGGGATAGCGAAATGCATCATGGGAGCCACTCATCCGTTACACACACACACACACACTACAGCTCCTCCTGACTCACCCATACGCATCGCACCATTACTCCTCCCACTATACACACCACACCATTACTCCCTCACTATACTATACACACCACACTATTACTCCGCCACTACTATACACACCACACATTACCCCCCACTATACTATACACACCACACCATTACCTCCGCCACTATACTATACACACCACACCATTACCCCCCCCCCCCACTATACTATACACACCACACCATTACTCCCCCACTATACAAACCACACCATTACTCCCCCACTATACAAACCACACCATTACTCCCCCACTCTACACACCACACCATTACTCCTCCCACTATACACACCACACCATTACTCCCCCACTATACAAAACCACACCATTACTCCCCCACTATACACACCACACCATTACTCCTCCCACTATACAAACCACACCATTACTCCTCCCACTATACAACCACCACACCATTACTCCTCCCACTATACTATACACACCACACCATTACTCCCCCACTATACAAACCACACCATTACTCCTCCCACTATACACACCACACCATTACTCCCCCACTATACACACCACACCATTACTCCCCCACTATACACACCACACCATTACTCCCCCACTATACACACCACACCATTACTCCCCCACTATACACACCACACCATTACTCCTCCCACTATACACACCACACCATTACTCCTCCCACTATACACACCACACCATTACTCCTCCCACTATACTATACACACCACACCATTACTCCTCCCACTATACACACCACACCATTACTCCTCCCACTATACTATACACACCACACCATTACTCCCCCACTATACACACCACATCATTACTCCTCCCACTATACTATACACACCACACCATTACTCCCCCACCTATACACACCACACCATTACTCCCACTATACACACCACACCATTACTCCCCCACTATACTATACACACCACACCATTACTCCTCCCACTATACACACCACACCATTACTCCCCCCACTATACACACCACACCATTACTCCTCCCACTATACTATACACACCACACCATTACTCCTCCCACTATACACACCACACCATTACTCCTCCCACTATACTATACACACCACACCATTACTCCTCCCACTATACACACCACACCATTACTCCCCCACTATACACACCACACCATTACTCCTCCCACTATACTATACACACCACACCATTACCCCCCCTATTGCTCCACACTGTCCACACTACTGCTGTACTGCTGCAGTGACACAGCTGCACAGACAAGACATGCAGCAGTAGAATGAGGACAGTCCCACTGCCAGACTGTGTGTGTGTGTGTGTGTGTGTGTGTGTGGTGTGTGTGCGTGCGCGCGCGGCGCGTTTATGTGCATTAAAAGCTGCCGAATAGAAGCACGCATCCTCCCAGGCACTGAGTTGTGGAGTTGTGAATATGTGTGTGTGTGTGTGTGTGTGTTTGAAGGGGTGAGGCTGTGTGGGTGTGTGTAGTTGATTCAGAGCTTCAGAGTTGTTCCCTCAAAGGCATTGAATGGCATGTCTGTGTGTGTGTGTGTGTGTGCGTGTGTGTGTGTGTGTGTGTGTGTGTGTGTGTGTGTGTGTGTGTGTGTGTGTGGCCTCTCCCAAGCAGGCAATGATTCATTCCACTTGTGTTATGCATAGAAGGAGGCAGAAAGCTGTTTTTGCTGCTTCCAGTGACTACTGCTGTTTCTTCTGATTGAACAGTTGAGCAATGAGCTGCTAATTACAGCTGGCATCTGACTAACAGAAAGAAAACAAGAGAATCGTTTGTATCACACACTGATTTGTCAGTTTGTGGACAAGTGAGCTGTGTGTGTGTGTGTGTGTGAGTGAGAGAGAGAGAGAGAGAAAGAGAGACTTGACAGAATAGAACTTTCTGAAGTGTGTAGGTGCATTTACCCAGACTGTTTTGTTTTCTCTCTCTTTGTGTGTGTGTGTGTGTGTGTGTGTGTTTTCTGCAGGCCCAAAGTGAGGAGCCTGTGTGTGTGCGTGTGACTGAGGAAGCATCATGAATCTGAACCTGCCGCACCAGTCCCAGGCCATTGTGGCCCCTGAGTCCACCGGCTCCGGCACCACCAGTGCCATGACTGTGGCCCCGGCCCCTGCCATCTCCACCTCTGCCGGAAACTCCAGCGAGGCAGAGGGGCCCGTGAACAAGAACGACGTGTTTGAGGAGATCAAGAGCAAGTTCCTGAATGAGATCGAGAAGATCCCATGTGAGTAATGTGGTGGTGGTGGCACAGTGGTTAAGGAACCTGACTAGCATGCAAGTAGCCTGGGAAATTGTGGGTTCAAATCTTGTCTGCCACCGTTGTGCCCTTGAGCAAGGCACCTAGCACATTTTTATGCACCTGGTCATTGTATAAAACCCCAGCTGGTATACAGCATGTTTAGATTTACTTGGGAGCATTTAACTTGGTCACTTGGTTTAAGAGTGTGTGACAGGTGGTGTAATTGTGATGTCTTTGTGTGTGTGTGTGTGTGTGTATGCATTTTTGAACAACTGTGATCTGAAAGAATAGTAATCTTTGGAATGGAAGTAATAAATTGGATTTTGTCTGGCATATTTAAGAATCTGACATTGACCTTTTGACCTTGGACACAGTTGAACTCTGCTGACCCTATGTGCTTCCCCCCCAGTGCCGCCCTGGGCCATCATCGCCATCGCCGTGGTAGCGGGCCTGCTCATCATCACCTGCTGCTTCTGCATCATCAAGAAGTGCTGCTGCAAGAAGAAGAAGAACAAGAAGGGAAAGAAGGGCAAGGACGGCTTCAACATGAAGAACATGCAGGGAGATGTACGTCACCATGGTGACGCCACGGCAACGCGGCCCGGCGTCACCATGACAACCACGTGTGGTGCTGTACTGTCCGCATCTGATCACATTCAGAAAAAGTCTCTAGTTATATCTTACGTTTTTTTTTTCTCACTTTGGAGGCTATTAGAGACCATACACTACACAAGCCTACTTATTGTTCAGATTAACACTTTATCATTTACATTTAGGTCCTTGTCATTTAGATTTAGACATTCTTAGACACGTATCCTCACGAATCACATGTTTTGGTTTTTAAAGGACAATTCCAGCACATTTCAATCCATATCCCTGTTATTTGAGGTCACCGAGTGCCGTCGGTAGGAGAAAGAATGAGAAAATGTGGTGCACACAGACCGAATAGTGAAGCGGCAGCCACAGCTAACTGATGAGACCAGGGCTAAAATGTGTGTCCTTGCCCCCACGGGTTAGCTTGAGCTATTAGCTATTCATTCATTAGGATTTCTGCCAATTGTTCCTGTTCTATTTCTATAACGACAGCATTCAGTGACCTTGAACAACAGGGCTACAGGTTGAAATGCACTGGAATTTTTCTTTGAAAAACTGATGATTTTTGGGGAAGCATAGTATAAAAATCTAAAATGAATCCAGAATTTTCCTTTAAGTTAAATGCAGTAATTGCTAATGTATTTAAAATGCTAGTAACCATGCTCCTCTCTCTTTAGGCATGGGAATGCTGTCAGGCTACAGATGTAAATACTGAGTTAGCAGTCTAAAAACAAACAAAACAAAACATACAGAAATGACTGATTATTCTAGCTTTGATCTCTACAGCACAGGATGAGGCAAAATCATCGATTTTCTTCTGTCATCTCAATAGTTTTCTTTCCTGTGTTTGTGCTACACTGTGCGTGATGTAATTCATTGTTGCTTCCATGACAAATGACACACTCTTGTAGCGGCTTGTCAGAGTGTCAGTGTGGAATTCGAAATGCACGGCAGACATCTGTGTAGCTGACAGATCTCCAAGCAAGGCTGTGCTGAGTGACAGAGAATCCTGTAATCTGTATTATGCTTTTATTAGAGTACTGTGATTAACTGTGAGTGTGGAGTGTGTCATTTCTCAGGTGTGTTGTTGGAGCTTTAGTCTTTTTTTGTTTATGTTATTGTTGCTGTTGTTGTTGGATGTGTGTGTGTGTGTGTGTGAGAGAGAGAGAGAGAGAGTGTGTGTGAGTATGATTGGGTGTTGTGTGCAGTAGTAGTGTGTTTGTGAGTTCACCCTCTTCCTTTCTCTCTGCTCTCCTTCCTCTTCTTCTCCTCCTCCTCCTCTCCTCCTCCTCTTCGCTTTGTGTCGTGTGTGGTGTGTGCGCGCCGTCTCTCTCCACCTGTGGGGATGGCCGGGCTGACGGTAGGTGGACAGTTAAGCGGTGATGCTCTCTGGCTGCCGGGTGCAAGCACTGGTGGCGTCTGGTGGTGGAGGGGGGGCGGGGCTTGGACACAGAAACGCATTGTAACTTCCTGGTTTTGAGCCAATCGACTGCGGCTGCTTGATGATGGTGGTAGGGATGAAATGAAGGACAGTTACAATGTGGTTTATGCCCCGTCTCCCAGCCCTCTCAGTACTCCCAATGGGTACATGAATAACACCAACCCATTAACACTGTTGATGAGATATGAATGCTATATGAGCCTCGATTCCCGTTAATATTTAACAATTACATGTGTTGGATGAAGCCAGAGGCAACCCACAAGAAACACTAAGGCTGCATGCATTAAAGAGCACAGCTAGCATGTAACACTCACATGCTAATGGCTAACACTTATTCTACAGTTTTGCTAATTACAACTTATGCCATTATCTTACATATTTCCATGGAAATTGAAAGATAGTTTTATTGTGCATACCATCTCTGTGCTCTTTAATTTGCTGCAAGGGAGTGGATGACGTACTGACTTGAAAGTAGCAACACTTGGTGACACACAAACAAGTATGCCACAATATTTTGTTCATTTGGATGTCTTTGGTTCGACACATTTGTATGACGTGGAAAGCTCATTGGTAAACAAAATGGCCCTTAATCCAAGAGTGGCCCTCTCTCCTCTGACACACTTAGACCGAAGAGTCCAAATGTTACATTTGCCATCTCTGGAAAGCATATGGAACAAATGAGAAACATTATTATTATTTGCTTAACTGTGGGCAAAATAAAAGCATATATTTGTTTATGCTTTTGATGTAGTTCCTGTGCTTCCATTTGGAGAGAGAGCAGTTGAGCAGAGAGGATTTGTAGGCAAAGACAGCAGCTCTTTAAACCTCTTCAGCAGGATCAGTCTCCACAGGGAATAAAGTGCTGGGAGAGAGCAGTTATTTGGGCTCTTTGAAGAGCTTCTCAGTTAGACTTGCGATTTCGGACCCAGTTCATAAACACACAAACCTGCGACTCAGCAAGTCTTTGCAGCATCCAGGAATAGAACAAAGAACAGAAATTTAAAAGACAGCTCAGTTGTTTTTTTAACACTTGAACTCCCAGGCGGATTGCTGGTGTATGTGTGTTTGTGCAAGTGTTTAGCTGAAGGGGGAGGCAGATGGCAGAGAGTAATTCGCTGACAGCGATATTCACTTCATAACAAGCAAGACTAAGGCAGATGTCCAAGAAAAGAAATATCTGCATTCTGATCAGCTTAAGATGATGACATTGCACCATGGAGACCCAGAGCTACAGACTGAAGACAGGCATAGCTCAGTAGAGGCAGACCTCCAGGGACAGGTACAGCAACTACATCCACAGAAGGTAGCACTAGAGTCCAGGAGACTCAAAATAGCTTAGCCTACTCAGCATAGTAAAAAAAAAACCTCATACACATACACACACTCTAAACTCATGTTTCCTAAATGCAGAACACAGGTAGCTGCCAACGTACCTCTAAAGACAGGCAGTGTACCTGAACTTCCATTCGATGTTCCCTGATGTGAACCATGCTTGCATGTTCGCAGTATGGAATTAGGAGAGTGTGTCAGCAAGACTTAGTTGTGAACTCAAGTCACTTGCCTGCATCCTCCCGGGAATGACTGCATCCCTCGGTGGCGGAAGAGCCGCAGGGCAAAACACGCAACCCAGTGTGGCCCCCCAGGGGGCCCCTGTAGAACACAGGTCCTGAGGGGGGGCCCAAGTCTGTGGCATGCTGAAGCAGGGACTAGTGAGTGTTACCCACCATGCACTCTCAAGAGCTTAACCAACCCTCTCTCATCTCCCTCCCCTCGACATCACAGAAACATCAGGATGATGACGATGAGGAAGGTGAAACCGGCCTGACAGAGGAAGAGAAAGAGGAAGAGGAGAAGGAAGAAGAGAAACTGGGAAAGCTGCAGTATTCATTGGAGTACGACTTCAATGACAATAAGGTCAGTCAGTCAAACTGTGAGTGTGTGTGTCAAAGAGATAAACATCACTCATCAGATCTCATCTACAGTAACTGGAAATGACTTCCCTAAATACTGAATCATGATTAGCGATTAGCTGAGTCACATGGTGGTGGTGCATCTTCCAGTAGAGCATAAATGACATGTGCTGTTAGGCTAGGTTTGTTAGCTAGGTTTACTTTGTGTATGGGCCAAGTTCACATGCATGCCAAGTCAGCCCAGCCCATGTAACATGTGTGCGCATGTGTGTGTGTGTGTGTGTGCGTGTGTGTGTGTGTATTAGACAAACTAAATTCCACAATAAGAGGGTGTGATGGCCACTCAGGCGTGTGTCCCGTGATGGCTTTTTCACCTCTTGCTTGAGACAAGCTTTGGAGAGCCATGCAAATGCTGAGTCACTGTGGAGAGGTCCCTGAGGAGTCAGCACTGGGAACTAAAGAATTACATAAGCACTAATGACAAAAAAAGAAGTACAGTATTTAGAGCCTCACAGGCCACCGTCATTATCTTCCTTCGATTTCTCCACAGCGTGCGCACCACTCTAATCCACTACAGTGTAATGTCCTCACACTTAGTGTCCTCATGAGCACTCTGCTGTCCTCAGGCTGGTGAACCACAAACCATCCAGCAGACATATCAAAAGAAACACTGCTTTAGTCATCAATTATGGATTCGTTTAATGAACGCATATTTAATTCTCAGTTATTTCTGCTTTTATGCTGGTAGTAAATGCATCTCCCTTGTGACTGAACCTGGTACATTTTGATAGTGGACTCCAGTGCATGTGTTAACGGGTGTGTGTAATGAGCGTGTCCTTTATTGTAAGAGATACACGGCATAAGCAACCGTGAGTGAGAGCAGAAGAGGAAGTGTGTGAGATTTCCTCCTGGCCAAAGGTGCTGACAGGACAGGGCTGACTAATAGAGTGACAGAAGATGGATCAGTGTAGGCAAACAGTGCTGGTGGTGGATGGAGGTTGATTGGTTAGCAGGACAGGACATGGACACTGGACAGGACACTGATCTAATTAATGAGGGGGGTAGCTAGCCTCCCTCGCACACAAACACATGCAACCGATTTTGCGAACACACACAGACACACACACACACACACACCACACACACACATACACACATTCCCACTTTACCAAAGCAAGACCAGACAGTTTGTGTCAAGGTTTCAGGGTCAGTGATGCAAGGGCGCGCTGTCTTTTTCCAGGACTCTAACTGTCCGTAGGCAATGTGTGTGTGTGTGTGTGTGTCAGTCTGCATCAGGATGATACACAAGAGCTCCTTACTGAGGAGCAAACATGAGTAAATAGATGTCGAGATTCCCAGACAAGCAAGAGAAGGCTAAGCAGACCCATGGTGCTTCAGCTGTATTTCCACAGCAGCTATCAGTAGCTCCCAAAATCCAGTTGCAGCGTGTAGCACACATGGAGAGAGAACGCTTCAAAAGCACATCCAAAGACTTATACTTACTTAGACTTAAGAAAATTAAATGGCATTTGAAACAGAATGTTTGAGTCTATGCTTATAGTCGGGAAAATGGCACCGATCTCTCTCCAGAATTACAGTCACTTTTTAAAGTTGAATGGCCTCCCAGGAGCCACAAAGTTCTTCTGAGGTGTCCTCACCTGCGATCTGCTTTAAAAAGCTCTGAAAAGAGCCTTGCGTAGAGCTTTCTCCTTGGTTGGCACTGAGTTGGAATTGCATAGATGTACACTACACACAGCTCTTTCACTGGGCTTATATAAAAGATTGCTGAATTGGAAAAAATATGACTGAAAGACTGAATGTTCTCTAATCTTTTCTGCTTTTGTGTTGTTCAGCTGACCGTGGGCATCCTTCAGTGTGCTGACCTGGTTTCCATGGATTCAGGTGGCACCTCCGACCCCTACGTGAAGGTGTTCATTCTTCCCGACAAGAAGAAGAAATTTGACACAAAGGTGCACAAGAAGACCCTGAATCCGGTGTTCAACGAGACCTTCGTCTTCAAGGTGAGCACAGAGTCAACAGCTCCAAAGGAATGTTTGTTTTCCTCTCTCTGCAAAAGAATCAAAGAATGAAGATGGCCTGATTCATTCTGTTCCATTTGTACTTGCAGTGGAGTTTCTGTAGAACATTATCTGCTATGTTTAGGGTTTTTCAGGTTAGTGCTACAGCATGTAGAAGGTGTTTTCATCAGAGTTCTACAAAGTGCCCCCACTTTAGTAAAGGTTCAGATACCTTTGGTAGTGTTAGGTACCTACACTTTGGTAGAAGTTTGTCACCCACTCGCATGTTACTCAAGTAAAAGTATTTATTGGACTCAAGTGCAAGATTTTAAATGTACTTAAGCAATGAATGTAAAAGTGCAAGTGCAAGTAAACGTTAAAAAACTGTGAGAATTTTGAGTTTTACAAAGGTAAAACTTATTTAAAACCTACAACAAAATTCAGAAACCCTGAAAAAAACTTCTTTTTTTCCCCAAAATTCCTGCTTGCTTTTTATTTTGAAGCCTCCATCAAACCTTAAACATGTAATGAAAGCAAAACAAATGTAATTGGAGATGTAATAGAAAAAAATGTTGCTTGCACTTGCCTGATTACCCAATGACAAGTCAGTTTCCCCAAAGCTTTGCTGCAGTCTCTCAGTAGACCACCAAATTCAGCTTCATCTGATACTCTGTAACTATACTGCCAATTAAAAATGTAGTCGAGTAAAAGTATGCAGTTAATTGAGGAAATGTAGTGAAGTAGGAGTAACTTTGTTATGATACACCTCTGGTTTTTATCCAGAGCTGACAACAACAACAGTAAATATTTATCTTGATAGCTTGAAATATTTATCAGCTTTGACAGTGTAAGGTCAAATATAGGACACATTTATAGCAGACCGCATAGCATTAATGCAAATGTATGTAAATGAAAGTGAATGAATATGAACTCCTATCCTGTCTTTTTGTCTTGTAACAGGAGAACAAACATTTATAAACACAATTACAGCTAAAACCAATCAATGTCCTGCCTAAGCCCCAACATTCATAAATATTTATACTTTTCTTATATTGAGTACCATAAACCAGACTCTCTAAACCCAGCAGAGGTAATGCTTGTTATATGGGCTTGTATTAAATGATTTCCCTTATAGCTCCCAACCAAGGCTGCAGGTTGCCCCCATTATACTCTGACCAGCACTTGGAGCTCAGAGACAGATGGAAGACTCTTCAGAGCTCTAGCGTATGAGAGAGTCAGTGGACCTCCGAGCTTCTAATGAGGCCTGGAGGGACTTTTAAAAGCCTCCACTGGTCATGGCTCAGGCACCTATATGTGCAAATCAGTGTGTACGTATGAATGTGTGTGCGTCTGCATATATGTGTGTGTGTGTGTCTATAAATGTATCTGTGCCTATAAGTGTAACTGTGTGTGTGTGTGTGTGTGTGTGTGTGTGTGTGTGTGTGTGTGTGTGTGTGTGTGTGAGAGTGAGTGAGTGTCCTTGCTGTGCACAAAGTGTTGCAGTAGAGAGGTTGAAATGGTGGTGTCAGAAGGAGGATTACTATCCTTCTCCTGCTCCATCTCTTCCCTGTGTGGCAGAACGTTATTTCACTAATTAAATTCTAAGAAACAGATGCAGAAATAAATATTATAAAATATTACAAATATAAATATAAATAAAAAACATAACATTTGAAAATAGAAGATGAAACAAAATAAAAGTGTAACATAAAATAATCTGGGCAAAAAGAGGAAAACTCAGTTTCAGTTGCCAGTGAATATTCCCAAGCAGTCTGGTTCAAGTCTTGTCAAAAGAGTGGAACTATGAGGGAGAAGACAATGGGGCTCACTTCAAACACTAATGGTGTGTAAGGACCCTGTAGCGCAATAATTATGCCTTTGATGCCGCTTGACTAATACTCTGTGTGTATGTGTGTGGGTGGGTGGGTCAGTGTGTGTGTCTGTGTGTGTGTGTGTGTATGTTACATTGTTTTCTAGCTTGAGCACAGTCATTTAACACAGGGAGGCACTAAAGTGAAGATTTTCAACACCTTATGCATTACAGTGTTGGGAACAACCATTTTATTTTGTTAACTTTTTATGTGTTGACATTGGACCAAGCTTAACATACAAGTACAAATATTGACACTGGACCAAGCTTAACGTACAAGTACAAATATTGACACTGGACCAAGCTTAACATACAAGTACAAATATGACACGGACAAGCTAACATACAAGTACAAATATTGACACTGGACCAAGCTTAACGTACAAGTACAAATATTGACACTGGACCAAGCTTAACATACAAGTACAAATATTGACACTGGACCAAGCTTACTGTATGAGTACAAATTGTGTTCACTAGTGCATCTGTCCTAGTCAGAGAGTGAGAGGCTGAGTCTGCACAGTGACTGAGCATGACACATCTGTGTATATTTTTTGCCTGTCAATGAAAATAGCAAAAGCTGTTAACTGGGCTCGGCAGAGCAGATGCATAGTCATATTGCATATACTTGTCATACAATCTTGACTGTGGTCTGTGTGCCAGTATAAACATTACGTTTCCTGTTTCACTCAGCTACGCTGTGACCTGCAGCCTGACCAGTAGTTAGGTCACATGGTCAGCATCTGTCACACTCACAGCTGCTTTGTGTCTCCCTGGTCCTCGTGACCTCCAGATTCCCTACGCAGAGATGGGTGGGAAGACGCTGGTTATGTCTGTGTATGACTACGACCGCTTCTCCAAGCACGACATCATCGGGGAGGTGAAGCTCCCCTTCAACACTCTGGACCTGGGACAGCCCTGTGAGGAGTGGAGAGACCTAGAAAGTGCAGAGAAAGAGGAGGTTGGTCACACGCACAGCTAAGATGAAGAATTTGGTGATACAATGTTATGTAATGTAATGTAACAATGCAATGTAACAATACAATGTTAAAACTTTATTTAGACTCAAGGCCCAGTTATACAGAAAAAGACGTACACACACCACACAAACGCACACACACATAACACCTTACATACATAGGGGAAAAGAAAAACCTATTATATTAGGTCTGTCACACTGAAAACATATAATTTTAATTATAAATATTTCCAAAGGTCTCATGAGAATAAAGAATAAGGAATCATGAGGTCCCTGATTAAAGCCTGAAATGGGGAAACATTAGCGGTCGCAAACATATAGCCACTACTTTCCCCCCCGGACACTTAAGCAATAGTCTAAGAGCATCATTATATGCCACCTTAATCTTATTCATCTTTGCTCTGCTGTAATTACACCAGAGGTGAGCTGGACACAGTGGAGTACAGCATGTTCTAGAAGAGCTGTTCATTTGTACACATATAAAATGTGTTATGTTTTTATTTCATGAAATTACAAGCAAACAAACAGACAAACAGTAATTGTGGATTGTAGCCATGGGTAAAATGAAAATAAACAAACATCAAAAACAAAAACACAAAAAACAAACATCAAAAACAAACAAATGAATGGGAATTGTGAAATACACCCACGGGTGCTCAGAGTTTTTGCATGTAGATGCATTCCACAGTTGGGATGTTTGGAATGGTTTTGCTTCAGCTTTACTGCCCAACTTTCTTTCTCCCTCTCAGCCTGAGAAGCTGGGAGACATTTGCATCTCCCTGCGCTATGTGCCCACCGCCGGCAAACTCACCGTCTGCATCCTGGAGGCCAAGAACCTCAAGAAGATGGATGTCGGTGGACTTTCTGGTGAGCAGATCAGCTTCTTTCTCTCACAAAGATCAACTTCTCATCTCTTCTCTTCTCAGATCTTTCTCATGTCTTTTCACTCTTGCCCAATTTGTTTATGGTCCTTTTATTCTGCAGCCTTTGTCCCCTTAAAGGGGAGATAATTTAACCCATTTCTCTTGGGTGAAAATGACAGGCTCAGAGAGAACAAGCTCCTTAAAACCATACTTGACACTGAATAGCATACTGGGTAGAACTGAGAACTGTTTCTGGTGTTCTGTGGCATACACACACACGCTGAATAGCATACTGGGTAGAACTGAGAACTGTGTCTGGTGTTCTGTGGCACACACACACACACTGAATAGCATACTGGGTAGAACTGAGAACTGTTTCTGGTGTTCTGTGGCACACACACACACACTGAATAGCATACTGGGTAGAACTGAGAACTGTTTCTGGTGTTCTGTGGCATACACACACACACTGAATAGCATACTGGGTAGAACTGAGAACTGTCTCTGGTGTTCTGTGGCATACACACACACACTGAATAGCATACTGGGTAGAACTGAGAACTGTTTCTGGTGTTCTGTTGCACACACACACACACACAGATCCTTACGTGAAGATTCAGCTGCTTCAGAACGGCAAGAAGATCAAGAAGAAGAAGACTACGGTGAAGAAGAACACTCTGAACCCATACTTCAATGAGTCCTTCAGCTTTGAGATCCCTCTGGAACAGATGCAGGTAGGGATCAGTACACACACACACACACACACACACACACACACATTATACTACACATTCATGCTGTGTATGGTATGGAGAACATACTATTCTGCAAACAGTGCACGTTCAAATGTTGCCAAAACATTTAAGTTACATTTTAACAATCAGTCATTTGAAACAAAACATTGGTGTCAAGTTCAGAATGAGATCATGCAAAATAAGAACATAATATCTGTTTGCCACTGATGCAGTCTCACTTGTGCTTTTCTTTGCCCACTACTCTGTAGAAAATCCTGGTTGTGGTCACTGTCTTTGACTATGACAAGATCGGCTCAAACGATGCCATCGGTAAGCTGTTCATCGGCGGCAAGGCATCAGGCACAGAACTGAAGCACTGGTCCGACATGCTGGCCAACCCACGCCGGCCCATCGCCCAGTGGCACCCGCTCAAGCAGGAGGAAGATGTGGACGGAGCCCTGGCCTCGCTGTTTGCCAAGAAGTAACGCCATGCAGACCAGTTAACGCCATGGCGACCAACTAACCAACCACCAACCAACCGACTAACCAACCCTCCCCTCCTCCTCCTCCTCCTCCTGATCTTCGTCCTCTTCCTCCTCCTCGTCCTCTTCCTCCTTGTACTTCTTGTCCAACTGCATGAGTGTCATGAGTCACTGCACACCCCTCGTCCCCTGCACCACTCACTGATCCTCAGTCTCCAGTACTCAATACAGATCAAGTTCATGAACATGGTGGACACCAAGGTGGGGTGGGGAGGGAGGGGGTCAGATATAAACTCCACTGAAGAGTTTGAACTCCAAATATCCACTCTCACCATTTATCACCAGGTAGTGCACAGTGAACGTAGTGTGTGTGTGTGTGTGCGTGCGTGCGTGCGTGTGTGTGTGTGTGTGAGGAGGGGTGAGGGGGGGTTGATCAGTGCAGACTGGGAACTTGTTGAAATGTTGTTTGCTGAAGACAAGCTATCAGAGAGCCTACATTTCATGGCTGCCAAGTTAAGCACTGCGTTCCTACCTTCCGGGTCAAACTTCCCCATCAGTTTTATTTACTCAGGCCCTCGGGTAGTGTAATATGCTGAGGGAGAACAGTGGCATTCACATCAGCAGAATGCAGCAGTCACTACGAGTCAACGTTTGGTATAATTTTGTGTATTCTCTATGCGATCTATGAAATAGTTAAACGGCAGATCTGTTTGTAATCATGGCCATTTTGTGTGCCTAACTGTTACCACTGACACATCAAGGCTTTTTTTGACAGCAACAGTCAAGCTAAATGAGAATCTGGCATCCTAATCTTTGTAACAGTTGTGTTTCAAAAGCATTCAAAAGCCAGGTAGTCGACCTTCAACCTCTTCACAGAGGGAACAGAAAAAAGGAAGGGATTTTCTTGAAAGCGATGCCAGAATACCATAACGTTAGTGCCATGAAAGAAATGCGTTATTGTAACATGCTTTTTCCTGTGTGCTTTTAAAGTTTAAAAAGAGTCGGTTAATGTCACAGAGTAGGCAGAGGTAAGATCAAGTACAAAATTAGACATGTAGCCTAAAGCAATTCGGTCCGTTCTTCATTACTAACGTCTCAGTCTGTTGTCACAGTGGTCCGGTGTGATGATGGCACTCGTGCAGGAATGTATGCAGGGAGATGTGTGTGAGACTGGGGTGTTTTGATCTCTTGTCTTCAGAGGGAGTAGTCGTGAATTACCTCATAGCTCAGAGGACACTGCTCAAATATACAACTATCAAATTTCCATCGGATACAGTCACAGCTACCGTGGCACCTACGTCATAGGACCTGCACACACTAACTTGAGTACATTTGATGACACAAGTAGTGCACACACACACACACACACACACACACACACACATTGCAGAGAGTATGCTGTGCTTGTGCACATCTGCTGTTTCAGTGTTGTTTAGGGCAGATCTTTGTTTTAGTGACATCCTGGCAGCTGCCAAACACACACACACAATACATATATAAACTTATATACATATACAAACTACTCACTGATACACACACACGCTCACGCCAACAAGTACACAACTCAGACACACAGAGTCACTCAAACTCACTCTCTCTCTTTCGTTCTCTCTCTCTCTCTCTCTCTCACACACACACACACATATACACACACATTCAGATTAGTCTGTGATGTGTTTAATTTCACTGCCTTTTTGTTTGTGTTAAGCAAACCTGACTCGAGTTTCCCTCCAATCCATCTGAGTCGCACTCTCACTTTCACTTTCACTGTCTCCCATTGAAATAAGCCAAAGTTCTCGCTAGGCTACGGAGGTGCGAGAGGAATAGTGTTTTAGGCATGCCCAGTGCAAGCATCCCCTCAGAGGATACACAGCAGCGTGTGTGTGTCTGTCTCTGTGGCACAGGATACACAACAGAGTGTGTGTGTCTGTCTCTGTGGATGAGCAAGTGCAAACCCAGGTGAAGGATGAGAGACTCCATCCTGTCCATTCATCAGTGAGCACTTTCCAATCCCTCTGTCTCTCCCTATTCTGTGTACATACTGCAGTCAGCGAAATTTGTCAATACCGCATGTACCTATACAATGTTGTAAATAGAAGCATGTTTTCAAGATAGGACATAAAGATATTGTGTACGTGTGTGTATGAGTGTGTGGCATTTGTCCATTTAATAATAAAATGAAGAGAAAATGCACTGACTGCACATTTTATGTAACCCCCCTCCCCCCTGGGCGGGTGCTGGACTCGACATAAAAGTAGATCAAATGGATATAGATAAGTATATATATAGAGATATATATATATATATATAAACTTTTTCAGGTTCTTTTCATGTCTAGAACACAGAGGAACGCTTGTTAGAGTTGTGTGCAAAATCAGTGTTGAACTCATACTCAGCATGTTGGTGGCTTTAATTTGTAACAGTTTTGTGTTTATGTGTCATTTTTATATACTTAATCATTCGTTTGTACTTGTCTATGTTTCAATAACACTGGAGGATCTTATCTGATATACACTGGGGGCTACAAGTCAACTCATTTTTTGTGCAATCCCACTGAGAGTGGGTGGGTGTGTGACATGCCCAGCCTAATCCAGACATTAAAGTGATTCTGGTCCTGATTTTTGGCCTTATTCAGATTCCAGGGCAGCATCTAGGGCTTCTTCAGAGTCACCTATTGATTGGAGCAGTAGGTGATTGTAGTGTGTTTGAAATTCATTTGAATGCTCATTCAAGAGTAGGACAGATTGATGACCAGAGAACCAAATAAATGAATAAATGAAAAGAGAAAATGCAAAAAGCTAAATCCTAAAGCTGACTAAAGTGCACAAACACAAACAGCATAATGTGTCATTTTAGGAAGACAAAGTTCCCAGACTTGCAGCTCTCTCTACTTCGTTTGCCTCTTTGTTATGTTTCCTCTCGTGCAACATTTGTTTTTGTATTTTCCTCCACGTCTGTTAACTCTCTTACAAACAATAAGCCATAAATGCTACAAGACAAGAAGATCCTCTGACTCTTACTGTAAAACACGTCATTGTGAAGGTCGGACAGAAAATATCTCCCTTGTTTTTGTAGAGTTAGCTTTTGAATGCTTTTACATTTGAGGCAGTCTGTTTAAAGACTGCCTCCCAGGTTTATTTTATTGTTCCTAATCAACATCCAACTGCGTTTTTAATCCCAGAAGTATTTTGTACACACAGAGAAAAGTGTGGGTGAAATGCAGTGTTTGAGTGGAAGGGCATTAGATGTGTAGCCACATGCTAGTCCATTTGGTGTTTTGCATTTAAGAAGACAATGTATGACTGCTTGCTCAATGTGTGGTGAAACTGTACTGCTCCACGAGTGTTGGTGGCATGATTTTGAAACCTAGCATCCGTTTCCAGTCACTCTCCAATGGTCTAGTACTTTATTTTCTCATAGTGTGGACCCAGCTGGCTTAATTTTTCATTGATTTAGAATCCATACATATAGGGATATATATATATATATATATATTGAATCATCTGATAGATACATTTTTACAATTCAAACATATTTATTATCATTACTGATGAAAATAATTTATGGTGTAAAGCATTAAAATACTATGAATAAATACAATAGTATGACAGCTGTCTAGATTTTCAGTATATATATGTATATCAAAGAATTTTCTATAATGATTGATGAAATTAAAAAAAACAAAAACACTCAGAGAAAATATATTGAGAATCGTATGGCTTGAGGGCAGAAACTCACATAATCAGTGTTGGTTTCGGACAAGGCCGGACGGCTACTCAGAGAAGCATGCCATTGACTTTAGTTTCTCACTCTGTGTGTGTGTACCAGACAGTAATAAATGGTCATAATGACTTTCTTCACCTATCTGTTTCCTTCTGTGTGCATTTGAAGTAGCCCATGTGACAAGCCTTGTTTGTGATATTTTGATTGTGTTATGCTGTCCCTCTCATGCCTCTCCACGGGGTTGTGTTGTGTACTATGCACCAGGTCTGGGGTAGTTGTTTTTGATGTGCCGTGCGCTTTCTGTTGTTCTCTGAGCCGTTTCGGACTCTTCTCCAGCAGCCTGCTCGCTAGCTCCCTCTTTCTCTGTGTGTGTCAGCTTCAAGTGTTGTGTTACGCATTAGGATAAACGGAGCCTACTGCCTAAGTGTGTCCTCTTTGACCCTGACTTTCAAAACAAAAAAAGAAAGGAAGAATACAAGAAAAGAGAAGAAACTGCAGGGGATTCAGTGACCCCCTGGGATGCAGGCAACAAAAATCCCCCATCTCCACTTAGGACACTGTGGAGGCCCCACATATTTGCCTTGTGTTGAACAAACTCTTATCTTCCAGGTGGACCAATGTTGTCACAAAGCTCCTCTTCCCAATGCAATACTGCCGACCCCCTGCGGCTGCCTACAGCCCTGTGCCATTCCCCTCACCACCCACCGCCTCCTCCTCTTCCTCCTCTTCCTCCTCTCTCTCTCTTTATAGCTACTCCCTCTTTTTCACATCTCTTTCTGCTCTTCTTACTTCTCCTCCTCTTCCTCAACATCTTCCTCTTCTTCTTCCGTCTCTTGTAGAGGTGTTTGTATTAGTAGCTGCACCTAGTGTGGATGCTTTTGGCATGCTTTGCGCCCCTATGATAAGGACAACTCATTGTCGAACATGATATCCTCCCTGCAGCGAATCCCTAAGGCTTTCTGTCATCCCCGTGTAAACCAAACAGTGTTGAACCCTCAAGGGCACCACATGAAAGGTCTAAGTAACAGATTTACTCCATGTGTTATCAACTAGCAATCATAAGAAATAAAGACCTTTGAATTCCTCCTGACTTGAGTGATTTGTGGGTGGAACTCAGAGCAGATCCATTAATCCCTCTGGGCAGCTAAGGAATTCAGTGGAGTTCAGTGAACAGAGGGGTTACATGCTTTTTTAGGCAGGCTGAAAAGCAGACACGCCGTTCATCTGCAGCGGCCTTGGAGCACAGGCTGGAAGGCCTGTAAGGAGGGCACTGCAATAGTCAAGGCGAGATATAACCACTGTCTGTATAAGAAGATGGGTTGCATGTTGGGTTAGATATGGCCCCATCGTCTTTATATTGAGTATTGAGTAGGTTTGTTGTTGTTTTTTTGTTGTTGTTTGTTGTGCTTGTTTTTGTTGTTGTTTGTTGTTCTTGTTGTTTCTTTTACATTATTTGTTTAACTGAGTTGTCTTTGTAGTCATGTTATGAAAGATTAAGATATTTTCATCATAGTTTGTGCTGAATTAGGCCTACACTAAAGAAATGAAGAGGATAAATGTCTGACAATGACAGTGTATCAAGTGTGCGGAGTGTCAAAATAATAGGCTAATCATAACCTAGATATTTTTTTCAGTCAGCCTACCACCATTAAGTGTGATTACAGTGCGTAGGCTACCCAGACACACTGAAGAATAAAGTGTCTAGCTAAGGCCTTTATAAACCATAATGGTAGCACTGGGCAATGAAAAACACTGGAACCATTGTATGACATAGTTTTATAATTTTTACACTATAGAATTTAGGAAAAAACAAACTCTTTCTATCAAATGCTCTGTCTATGTAGGCAGGAACACATTTTGGTCAGGGAGGCTGCATTGACTGGGTTAGCCTACTGGTCTCAGGCCAAAAAAAACCCCAAAAGATTGGTTATTAATCAAAATCAAGCTAAAATATTCAATTAATTTTGATTGTGATTTGAGGTCTTAATTACCCAGCTCTGTTTCAAGAGCCAGGCCATCATGCCATTTCATGTTAAATGTTGATTTAAGAGTTTAAATGAGCTGTGAAAAATGATAAATCAGTCCACGAGGGTCAGTTTCCTGTTAGAATTAAGCCTGGTCTTGGACTAATGATGACTTCATTGGGGATTTTCGTTTTATTTATTATTATAAGACTACAGTGCTTAATCTACATAATGGCAAATTCTAGAATAATCAATTGCTTGGGAAATAATCATGACCTCGGAAAACTTCAAACTTGTAATAGAGCCTCCGGGCCGCACGGTGGCAGAGTTCAACCAAGAGGACAACACAATGCGAATTTTGTAGACATCTAATGGTGAGCTCATTTCCGACTTTAAGATTTATGAATTAACACTGGCCTGCTTCACTACAAACAATCCCAAATCGTTGGTAGTAAACGGTACAAAACAATCCTTTGTCATTTTGAATACGAAGGAGGTAAGTGTGCTTGTTATATAGCATATTGCAACAAAACGAATGTAGTAGGCATGCAAGTCTGTCTGCCCTAGACAGACATTAACAACTTCACAATAGTTATCTGGTGTAACGTTACGTTAGCTATGTTAAATAGCCTTTGGTGAAATGGTTAATGTCGAATTGTGACAAAATAAGCAAATATTTGCTACATTAACGTGGCAGTAACGTTAACACTCTGTGCTGTTGCACTTTCAAGATTAAACGCTTGTTGAGGTATTGTTTTAAGTCCTCAATGATCGTTGCTATAATTCACCTCAGTGTTACCATGCAAGCAAATATTATTTGGCTACTTGATTTGAATGCTAGCCGCCTCACTAACGTGAGTTTGGTCCCTCAACAGTAAAACATCCCCGCTCTGACCATGTCAGCGGCGGACCTGGATCTGTCACCTCCGGAGGTTCCCGAACCCACCTTCTTTGAGAGTCTCCTCCGTTATGGCCTCCTTCTAGGGGCTATCTTTCAGCTGGTCTGCATCCTATCTCTGATAATGCCCTTCAACAAAAACCACGAGCAGGTGATTTTCCTGAATCTATTATTAGTTTCTCTCCCGTACCAATTTTGACAAGGCTCATCACATAGCTCCTTGTCAATAGAACTAAATTTAAGTTTAGCGGGGTCCTTTCCAAAGTTCAAGTGTTTTTTGAAAGTGTAGTGAAATGTAATTCTGTTCACTTTGAAAGCTCTGCAATTCTTGCCCTCTGGCCTAAAACCTGCCTGTTTTCAGGAGTCGGCAGAGAAGAGTGAGGTGAAGACAGGAGACCAGACTAAAAAGACCAAAGGACCGGTTCCTCAAGCTCGCCAAAAGCCTAAGAAAGAGACGAAAAAGAAAAGATAACTGTGTGTCAGTATGTCTGCACAGTCTACATGTGAGGTCACAATTACCTGAGAATGTTTCAGGCTTGGGAATGATGAATACATTCATGCCGAGCTACACTACAGCTATTGCATCAGCACAGTACTGCTTTTAAGTACAAGTGATATGAACAAGTGACCACTAGGAAATGTCTTAAGTACGCTGTGGTACATGGAGCTGCAATTAACTCATTGGTTAACACTTTTTGCTATACATAATTACACTATGATTGGTGGATGTCATCATGCTAACAGATCTAAAACTGGTGGCGTTAGATGCTGACCAATCAACAGCTGATTTGTGAGCAAATCTTGACAATATGGGATGAAATATTATAGCACAGACATGTTTTGTTTTGTATGTGTGTTTGTTTCTGTGTTTGTATTAATTTCTTGGGATATCATGCAAGTGTTGGGATTATTGCTTACGTTGCACATATGTGTAAGCCCAAACTGACCACTACATAAAATAAAATCTTGTATTCGTCTATGTAAAATCTATTTGTGGACTCATTTACCTCTGAAATGCATTACATATTTTGTGACGCTCTCAGAGACAACTGACCAATAACATCACAAATCAATTATTTTTGCATGATATTTTATTAAATCTCCAAATATATGAGTTTACAGTCTGTAGAGGAATATTGGAAATCTTGGTACATGATGTAAAAGTTACAAGCGGACAGATTATTTATAATGTACAGTTAAATAGAATGCAAATACTTTACTATGTAGAGATCTTACAAAAAGACTATAAAAAGTTGACGATTATGAAAACTGATATTTATTGCCCTTGCAATTTAAGGCATACTTTCATGTTAACATTAAGATATGTGGTATAAGGTTTGAGTACAAAATTGAGAAAGTAAAGTGGAAAAAAGGCCAGAAGAGTTTTGTGTCTTCCTCCATCAGGTTCTGGGATGTAAGTGCACCTCTTTTTACGTGTGCTCAGGTCCGAGAACTGGCATATCCTTCCGGATTATGTCATTAACTGTGGACACAAGCAAAGAAGGTCATGGATGCCATCACGCCATATGCATTATTATGCGCTGATTATTTTCTGGTGCTGAATTTTCTATTTTTACTCCAAGTCATCTGTGCTGTCTGTCTCACTTAGGGGTTTCATAACCATCTCCTACATTATAGAATAAAGTTGCCATCAATTTAGGTGCTGCCCATCTTTTACCACTAGGTGGCAGAGTGTGGTTTCACACTACCCTGTCTCCTGGCAACTTCAGATGCTTAATTTGGTGGTGCTTCCTGTTGTTGCTCAGGGGAAAGTTGTAGTGGCTATAAATGGAAACTTTCTCACCCATCTATAAATAGGTATGAAGGAGCACACACACACACACACACACACACACACACACACACACTAAAAGTGCTGTGTTTAGGCTCTGAATGGAAAGAGGAGTGGTGTCTGTCATAGCTGCTCACGGTACAGCCCCCCCTCCAACACACACACAAACACAAACAAAGCCTTTGCTGTGTGTGTGTGTGTGTGTGTGTGTGTCACCTCATCTACTGTATGTGCTATAAGCCCCTGCAGGGGCAAAAGCCTGAGTCCTCCAGTGGAGAATGAAAATGCTTGACTAAATAAGGAGACCAAAGATGCCCACTTGGCTGAAAAGTCACTTTAGTTGATCAAAGTCTCAAAATGATACATCCCCTCCATTTAATACTGTATAGAAAGTGAATGTCAGAATGCTACCGTTGCTTCACATGACTTTCATTGCATTCTATTATGCTTATCAATTTTTCTTTTTCCCCAAGTGTTAATGTAGTGTGTGTGTGTGTGTGTGTGTGTGTGTTTCTGATGAAATGGGAGACAGTGGTGAACTCAACTCAGGTGTGTGTTTAGAAACTGGAGCTCACCAGCAGTCGGTCATGACTAACTTAGAAGCACGGGCGTCTCCCTTACTGTTACAGCAGTGGAACATTTTTAAAGGCGGAAAAAGAGAGAAAGGTGCTCTCACTGCCTCTCGCTGCCTCTTGCATCACTCAAGTATTTCCCCTCCTTGCAAATCTACTCTGCGGCTAAACTAGGCACCCTAAAGATCCTACAACACATCTAATCTGTGCGACTAAACTAGGCACCCTAAAGATCCTACAACAAATCTAATCTGTGCGGCTAAACTAGGCACCCTAAAGATCCTACAACACATCTACTTTGTGCGGCTAAACTAGGCACCCTAAACATCCTACAACAGATCTGTTACATAGTTGACTTGCTAGGCTTTGTAACAAGTAGAACAGTGCATCAGTCTTTGTGAGACTGGAAAAAAATAGGCAAATAGCTCAATTCTGAAAAAGGGAAGTGTGTGTGCGCGCGTGTGTGTGTCTGTGTACAGTTTACTTCATAAATTAAAATGGTTATGAAAACTGGCCAATCTGAAATACCAGAACTTGATGTAACAGGTTTGTAAGTGTATGTGTGTGTGTGCGTGCACACGCGTGTGTATGTGTGTGTGTGTGTGTCTGTGTGCGGTTTACTTGGTAAATTAAAATGCACTTATAAATGAACATCTGGCACAGGTAATAACTCGGGGCTTACCTGTACACTGTACATACTCAAGGATAGGGTTTGTGAGTGTGAGTGTGTGTGGTTTACTCAAGGATAGGGTTGCTTGATTATGTAAAAGAATAATAAGCGCCAGTGGTGGCTGCAACATCCCACACCACACACATCCCACTAAAAGGCCTAGCCAAGAGTGAGAGAGAGAGACAGCGAGACAATGAAAGTGTGTATGTGTGTGTGTGTGTGTGTGTGTGTGTAGATAGAGAGCGCAAATGTGTTTTGAAGAGATCAATGGTGCATCCTCTGTGACCTTGAACGCTGGCTGTTGCACGGATACAGAGCTCAATATTTACCAGGATTTGCATGAGCCTATTTAAAGGGTTGACCCACATACAGCAGCAGGACAGTACAAGCAAGGGGGCAGCACAGCAAACAATCCACAGACAGACAGCAGGGGAAAGCATCAGCTCCAGTCATTCCCAGACACACACACACACACACAGAGCTGTCAACTACAGACTTAAAACAGTCATCAAGCTAATCCATCTGAAGAGGTCTATCCCATGCTTGCGTGTGTGTGTGTGTGTGTGTGTGTGTGTGTGTGTGAGAGAGAGAGAGAGAGAGAGAGAGAAAGAAAAAGGGGTGGGGGGGTTGCAGTATGTGCGTTGAGATGTGTAGACTGTGTCTTGTGTATCTGATGCTAATACTAAATTTGATTCAAGTTGTTTAGAAGTTGAGTTAACAACTGCAGACAGTGCAGGGCAGACAGTATGCATCTCTGGTGTCCTCTCTGCCCAAATATGGAGCCAGACTGCGAATACTGAAACCATGCTGAACATCCACCATGGCAACTACAGCTGATGATCCAAATGGCAACTCTGAGCAATGTTATTTGCCATTATTATATACATAATACATAGTATTATTGTTTGGTTACTTTGCCACTATTGTTGGGCATAATTTTTAGTTTTTTCAGTACTTCAGAAGACAAATTATCATCATTATCCAAAAGAGTATATGGGGACATTTTTCAAATTTTTTTTTTGTGAATCATCAGCCTCTGACTAAGGCTCTGTTTACAGCAAACCTTTTCACAGTTCACCAACTTAGTGTGGGCAGAGGCTACGTCTGTATGACTGCTCAACATAATAAACTATCAGCAAGGATTCTTGGAAATGGTGTAAAGATCTAGTCTAGACATCTAGACGTACCCTAGCGGTAGCAGATAGTTTGGCTCAGCAGGTACGTCTAGCCACGCACCATAGGGCCTCTGCAAGTCTTCTACCAACATTTGGTAGGACCAGTCACAATGCTCTACCTTTGTAGAGAGTCTCTGGGCGGGCTTAGCACAATAACGACAGGGCTGTGATGGTGCAAAACAACTAAGATGACTGACCAAAGAAAAATGGTCATTAAAATCGGCTTTGGCATGGACCTTGGAAGAGTTAGACTTGGGCTTTTCTTTGGAAGTCGAGCAGAAAAGGCAAGTAATCCATTTCAAAGAATGACATATTTTCTGTTTTGCCAACGTTGCTCTGATTGGTCGTAGTGCTATCCTACTTCGTGTAGAGGCAGTTTGAAAGACAACCACAGATTCCACCTCTAGGATTGATAAGTGTGCATTTAACTATAATTTTGACCTTTGAGAGTTTCGTTTTTTTTTAAGTAAGTAAAAGCAAAAGTACTCTGCTTCCCACCTACCGTCATCCAGGTGGTCCAGGTACTCCTGCTTCACAGTCACCCGTCCTGGCATGGCTCCGCTGGGCTGCCCGGTGGCTGGGGGGAACCCTTGGTGGTGGTGGTGCCCATGGCCCTGGCGTGGCACAGCAGCGACTGTGGCCCCCATCTGCCCAAAGCTGCCCGGCTGCACAACACTAGGCACTACGCTGGTATCGGGGAAGCGCGAGGCAGCCTCCTGGAAGCTGTTACCCATGACCACGCGGTGGTGGTGGTGGTGGTGCTCGGCCAGCGTTGGCCCGCTCACAGCCCTGGCGCCGTACCCAGCTGCCATGCCCAGGTGGGCGATGCCCGAGCCCGGGCTGTGGTTGTGCTGAGTGGCCATGCCAGCGTTCACCCGGCCTGGGTAGCTGCCTGACTCCAGGTAGGACTGGTAGAGCACGGGACTGCTGCCTAGGCTCCTGGCCTGCCGGTACACAACAGGCGGGCACTGCAGCTGGTACTCTGCGTCCCGGTCGGCGTAGACACTGTGCATGCCAACATGTTGCTGATGATGCTGCTGCGGGTTTTGATGGGCAGACAGGCCTGGCAAACCACAGCTGTCCAGGGGCATCTGGGAGGGCACGGCGTGGGCATGACGGGACGAGGGAGACACACCCAGGATCTGAGACACCGCACAGCCCAACTGCCCGAACTGGAAGTCATCTACTGGCTCTGTCTTTATGAACGGCACTGGAAGAAAACAGACAGACTCAGATGCCACACACACACACTCAACAGTGACGACTGTCACTCTTATCAGCTAAATGAGTGTATTCCACATCTCAATGCATGTAAAAAAAAACACATTTGCGTGGAATAAATAATGATAATTATGATGATGATAGATGATGAACAAGCTTCTTTTCTCCTCCCTACTTCCACTAAAGCAGGTCTGGTGGACCAGCACTCACTTCTGTCTGATACCATGATGAACATGCACTGATATAAAGTGGTAAGTGTGGTGGACAAATTAGACCTTACATTACATTTACATGTATGCATTTAGCAGACGCTTTTATCCAAAGCAACTTACAAAAGAGGATAACATTCAAACCACAACATAATGAAAGAAACTAACAAAGAGCGCATATTGCTAACATAAAAACTGCAGTATATTAAGTTGAAAGTGCAATAGTGCAATAAATGTGCAGTATAAAAAAGTCTAAGAGGTTAAGTGCATTCCTGGTATTCAGGTTTCAAGCCAGGAGATATTCTTGGAAGAGCTGGTGAGTGGAAAGTGGATCTGTTGATCTGGTAGCACTTGGAAGGTCATTCCAGCAGCGTGGAACAACACACACAGACCTGCTAATTTGTGACATGCAGTGTGCAAGTATGTACTGATCTAATTATTTGTGACATGCAGTGTGTAAGTATGTACTGATCTAATTATTTATGACATGCAGTGTGTAAGTATGTACTGAACTACGGCAGCTGTATTTAATGTGACCCACAAGCCTGTAGTACTCTATGAACAGTACACGCAATGGAAAAATGTAATCTGTGAGAGCTTGAAACTGTGATTATGTATGCTTTAGTCTGTAGCATAGCGGATAACTAATATTGTGAAATATACCTCTGATGTGTGCGTGTTGTGGTGAAAGACATTAATATTTGAGAAATTTTAATTTTGTATTAGATTTTGTACTAGTGAGTGGGTAT
>PYXC01002328.1:222500-230000 GCA_015244755.2 Tenualosa ilisha | reverse complement strand
TAGTGCTAAAAACAAAACAAGGAGGGACACTTCACAACTAATTAGGTTAACTGGCGTGATGTATGAAAAAGAGCATCTTTTTTTGGTACAGGGTTACAGCGGCCAACAGGTAGCCTTCATCATGTCTTCCTGTCCTTTCATTTTCCCTCTCCTTCCCTCTTCCTTTCCCTACAGATTTCAACTGCAAGCAGACTGTTTCAGCCTTTGGACTGAGCAGGGACCCAGATAAGGGACACAAGGCAAACAGGGACACAAGGCAAAATTTTATGTTAATTTACCAGCTTCACAGTCACTGATGGTCAAATGACTCATTATGGGGTGAGTGAAAGTTTCCTCAACTCCCACTCCGGCCTCTTGACAAATTTACAGCACTTTCTAGATGCCTGTGTCGCCTCGCCACAGAACAAAAAAAATTGTGTTTTCTTTGTCATTCAACCTAACCCTTTGAGTAACTGTCATCACTGGTGCCTATTCTTTGGTTTGCAACAAAGCCAGATGTATTGGTGAGAATTTAGAATCCTGGTGTAAGTTACAAAAAAGAATCAGTGACTGTAGGAGGGTAGCCAGGCTAGTGCCACCTAGTGCTTCTGCTCAATATCACATTTCGCTACAATACTAGTCAGGTACCTATCCAAAGGCTTAGGTTTCCACAGCCAAAAAAAATGTAGGACCAATCAGCAAACGAAAAGAGTCCTCGATGGGAGGGCTGGAAGTGGTGTCACGACCAAATGGTTGTGAATGGTTGAGGGCATCTCAATAGCTTTAAAGCTCACAGGAAGTATCTGCTTCCCAGGACGGAAATGTGTGCCTACTGAGGGGTGTCAGACTTTGCACAAAGTGAAATAACATGAAAAAGTCTGGTTCACAAAGCTATGGGGGGAGCTCCATACTTAAAAAATCCCAGACTTACCTGGTGTCTTTAACCAACAGTGACTGGAGTGGCGAGACACGTTCTTAAAACTTGGAAATTCTGTTCTCCTCAACCCATACAATGATTTTCTTAACAGAATTATTTCTTACATTCATACAGCACTAAAAAGATCTTGGTAACCCAATGTTGTGTTTGATAAATGAATAATGAATACCTTCAGATCTTAACCTTTGAGACTCTCTGCAGTGATCTTCTGTGTCCACCACAGTGCTGGCAGCCTAATTAATCTAATTAACTCTTTGTGTTGTTTTTACCAGTACTCAACTTTTACAGTCTTTTACTGGCTCTGTCCGAACTTCTCTGAGACAAGTTGTTGGCATCAGATTCAAAAGGACACAGATTTCTTTCAAAACAATAGCATTCCTGGTTTATTAGTTGATCTTGTCTTGTTTTTGCATTTTGATTTTTTTATTTACATTTTATAAAACATCCAAGCTTTTGGAAACTGTGCTTGAACTGATTAACTGTAAATGTTGACATGTTTTTGTGCAAATGGTTGTCATAGGCGGTTGTAGGGTTTTTACAGCTGTCTGTTTTTTAACTGAGTTGTCAAACCACTGCCAGATATGACGTCACACTGGTCTGATGACTCCAGGAACAAAATCAAGATCAATGCAGTTTCCTGAATGGTAAGTCTATAGGAACTCAAGACACAGAAAATGTATCTATGCAAACCTGTCAATTTAATCTTTATTATTTAAATTTTAAATGATTACTTTTATATTTAATTGTTTTAAGTGATTCATGAAAAAACTGGTTCATTATGATGCTTTAAAGTTTGCTACTATTCTGTATAAAGTAGTTTAAAAAGTTACAACAAAGAAACACACACACACACACACACACACACACACACACACACACACTTACACACTCAGGATGCCGTATGCTGTACCTGTGGGTCTTTCAGATGTTGGTGTTGCGTAATGGAAACCCCCTCCTTTGATGTGTGTGTGTGTGGATGTATGTGGGTGCGTGAGCGTAGGCGTGTTTTGGTGTTTCAGCAAACTGCATCTACTTACAGCCTGGCTCTTGTCTCGGTCCACCGTGGCCTCGGCCTCCCAGATCTGAAGCCCATCTACAACACACACACACACACACACACACACACAAACACACATTAACACTGCCGTTACCAGAGCAACAAAAATGAATAAAGTCATGTGCCTTATCACTGTTAAAGCCGGCAGAAGAGAAAACCTGGGATAACTTAAGTTTTCATCGGCACTCACTAAGACGTCATTCAGCGCTGTGTGTGTGTGTGTGTTTGTGGTGCAAAGTGCACTACTGCTGGTGAACTACTGCTTGTCCTATCCTGTTACTGGGTTGGACCACTGATGGTAGCGTGCTTCACTAAGTGGGTCACTGATAGCAGTGGAAGCCTGTGTGCTGCCTATCACTACAATGGGAGGTAGGCCTACGGCACGGCCGCTTTGCATGACCTGCCTGCAAGCAAACACTCTTCCACTCTCCTGTCTGCAAAAGCTGCCACCGCTGTGTCATCTTGCGTGGCCTGCAGCCTACGCATACACACACATACACACACACACACGCACACGCACACACACACACAGAGGCACACACCTATACACGCTCGCTTACATATGCACCCCCACACACACGTACCCGCACTCAGACGGAGAGGAAGAGAGGGAGCACTGTGCTTGTAGATTGTATCTCTCTCCCCATCAAAACCACATCCTCTAACACTGCTCACCTACCCGCTAAAAGCAACACACAGAGACAACAAAAAGCACCCACTCTTTCTGCATCTGTGTCTTCATGGATTTTGTAAGTGTGTTTATGCAGGTGTGCTAGAGCCAGTGTGTGTGTGTGTGTGTGTGTGTGTGTGTGTGTGTGTGTGTGCGCGCGAGTTTTGTTTTACCTGCAATGGTAAAAACAAAAAAAAAAAACACAACAAATCGGCCACTTCAGTTTCACTTTAAAATCTGTAAACTTAAAAAGAAAAGCTACAAATAATCCATGCCATGAAAAGCTGTGTGTTTAGTATCTTATTATCAGCTGGACGCCAGTGGAAAATCACATGCAAATCACACACACACACACACACACACACACACACACACACACACACACACACACCCTAGCCAGGAGCTTGACTTACACTATGAGGGTCTGTTTTGCTTTCTCACGGGTCTCTCTCGCTCTATCTCTTTCTCTCTCTTTTCTCCCACTCTCTCTCTCTCTCTCTCTCTCTCTCTCTATGTCTCGCTCCCTCTTGTGGCATGTGACCCAGTTGTGGTCGCTGGCATGCACACAGACCACTGCGGTGACACAAGGTGCAGAGAAGTAAGAGGCCGGCCAGCCAGCCAGCGAGTTTATGTTTGTTTGTCCTGAGTGCCCCCCCCCAACACTTCAGGTGTGGAGTCTACAGAGGTAACTGCTTTATGTAACAAAGGACAAAGTGGCTACTACTGTCCAAACTTGTGCTCTTGCACTCTCTCTCTCACACACACACACACACACACACAGACACACACTCTCTCTCTGCCTCTCTCTCTTTCTAACATACATATACACACACTTTTTCACTTCTGCCTTCCTGCTCAGCAAAGTTATGTTGTGTCATGCCGTGCGAGGCCCACTTGTATGCTTGTTCACACACACAGACACGCATACATACACATACACACACACACACACACACACACGCACACACTGGCTAATGGCCTGCAGCCTCTCTGACAACATGCAAACCAGTGAGAAAATACAACCTTAACCAAATGCCATGCTAATGGTGATCTGGTCCAGCACCCTGGGCACACACACGCACACACACACACACACACACTCACACACACTGACTGGCCACTCCATCACACATCAACGCTACTCTCCATTAAATCATAAACTGTACACACTTACACAACTGTCTCCCTGTGGCATGAGGCCTGACATGGCTTAGTGATCAAACTCAAACACACACACACACACACACATCTAAGGCACCTAATAACCAAACACATACATAGATACTACAAAAATTGTATTGACTGTAATACTGAAATTGTGTAACAAAATAGATGGAACCCTTTTCTCAAAGTATTGAGATATGATAAGTGTTATCCATTAAAACCTACAAGCAGGAGGTCACACACGCATTTGTAAGTGTGAAATAATGATCTCTGAGTCCTTTCTGTATGCATGTTCAAGTCCTTTAGCATGTCATTCTGGTTTGATCAAACCAACCAATCAAATTCCACCCGTCTCACACACACACACACACACACACACACACACACACACACACACACACACACACACACAGACAGACAGACAGACAGGACAGACAAACACACAAACACTGGACAAACAGGGAACCATGAAAAGCGGACCTCTGATTGGATGAGAATAATAGACTGTACAATTAAAGTCAATATGTGTGACATAGATAGCCAGTGTCCTATAACGTCCTTATGAGTTAGCTAAGTTGAGAAGCTCAACGGTGACTGAGTAATGGCTGTGACGGCTGCTCACCATGGGTCTTCTCGCTGAACACCACTTTGGAGTCGGAGGTGAAGTTCTGGCCTGTGAGTATCATCTGCTGTCCTCCCAGAACTGAGCAGTGGTCCACGTCCTGGCGCTCCACGGCCGGCAGCTCATGAGCTGAGCGCTGTGCTGCTTAAGCACACATGCACACGAAAACACACACACAAACACACGCACACACACACACGCACACACACACACACACACACACACACACACACACACACACACACACACACACACACACACACGCACACACACACACACACACACAAACACACACACACACACACACACGCACACACACACACACACACACACAAACACACACACACACACACACACACACACACACACACACACACACACACACACACACACACACACACACACACACACACACACACACACACACGCACACACACACACACACACATACATATGCCAACAGAAAACAGGCGGGTAACAAACTTTACAATCGCAACAGAACAAACAGACAAATAAACAAATCCCACTCAACACACAGTGTGTGTTTGTTTGTGTGTGTGTGGGTCACATACATGCATATGTATATACATATATATATATATATATAAGAGAGAGAGAGAGAGAGAAAAAAAAGAGAGCGAGAGAGAGAGAGAAAATCTGAATGTGTGTTTTTGTGTGCGTGCTTGTGTATGCGTGTGTGTATGAGTGTGTATGACTGTGTTTGCATGTGTTTATGTCCTTACAGCACTCAATGACCTGCGAGGCCACCTGCAGGGAGATCCACTGTCCTCCAGGCTGGGGCACGTGGACCCTGAAGACCAGACGCACGCGGGTGTTCTTGCGCCCGATGTCCGTCTCGCCCTTGCGCAGCTCGATGTCAGCATTACGCAGCTTCAGAATCCCTGCACAGTCAATGCTGCGGCACACGAGAGACAGGCATTCATCAGTGTGTGTGTATGTGTGTGTGTATGTACAGTATGTGTGTGTATGCAAATTCTGATTTGTGGCTGTGTGCGTGTGAATGTGTTCATGCAAGAGACAGGCATTCATCAGTGTGTGTGTATGTGTGTGTGTATGTACAGTATGTGTGTGTGTGTATGTGTGTGTATGCAGATTCTGATTTGTGGCTGTGTGCGTGTGAATGTGTTCATGCAAGAGACAGGCATTCATCAGTGTGTGTGTATGTGTGTGTGTGTGTGTGTGTACAGTATGTGTGTGTGTGTATGTGTGTGTATGCAGATTCTGATTTGTGGCTGTGTGCGTGTGAATGACTTCACGCAAGAGACAGACATTCATCAGTGTGGAGCCAGTACAGCACATCAGCACTACAGGGCCAAGCACACATACCCAGATGTGCAGTACAAAGACACGCTCACACTCACACTCACACTCACACTCACACTCACACTAACACTCAGGGCCCTGTGTGAGCCTCTGAAACGCATTTAGTATCTGTAGGCGTTAATGCCTTTCATCATTAAGTTATTTTCTGCCTTTCTTATTGTAGGCCTATGACTGCCCAGCTTGCATGCTCAGGCTGAGGTCTGTGGCCCTGAGCTTTGCATAAATACTGCTTCCTCACTGTGAGTCACTTCAAAGAGGAAGAGAATAGAGACATGCCTAATGTTCTTTTAGGTCTTTAAAAACAATTTTGTGATGCACAGATCTAGGCCAGAGATGAGTCAACCAGTATCTAGTTAGCCTGCTGCTACATAGAGTCTATCATTATCCAATTGCTGGATTTTAATGATTTTTTTTTTTTTCTTCCAAAAGTCTACGTTGTGTTTTGACAGACTGTAGTGGTTGTTGTGAGGACGACGATGGCAGGTCAGATGAGGGTGGAACTGATGGCAGGTTAATTGTAGATGGATGCTAACCCTAGCAGATACAGCAGGAACTAACCAGTTTCTAGTCTCCATTTAGTGGGCAGATTATGGTAAAAGCCGTGTCAGGCAGTATGAAATACCTGTACTGGCAGTTTTCCACTGAATGGTATCAGCTCAACTCTACTTAACGCTACTCGGTTTGGTTTTGGATGTTTCGTTTTCCACTGCATAAAAGTACTGTTTCATTAAACTGGTTGCTATAGCTCCAAACTATCTGTGGTATCAGTTCAGCTCGCTTGGAACCTCGACAAAGGTGGTACCAAGAATGGTACCAGGTACCAGATTTTAGGACTGGAAAAGCAAAAAAAGCAAGTGGAGTTGAGCTGAGCCGAGCTGGTACCGGTCAGTGGAATAGCGCCCTTAGTAGACCTGCCATATCCCTTCTGGAACTGTATGACACACCTGTCAAACTCAAGGCCCATGGGCCAAATCCGGCCTGCAATATAATTCTGTTTGAGCCCCCATATAATATCCAATGTCTATCAGAGCTGGCCCACTGGCTCTTATAGTATCACAATGCACTGCAGCACTGGTATTACGTCAGTCGAGGCCTGCAAGAGATGATGCTTCGAATGCTATTAAGATAACTCTTATTGCAATAACTAGGGATGCAAAATGATGCAATAGAAACCATAATCAACATCGGCAGCAGCCCACGGATTTCACTGAAGTCCTGTAGCGTTAGGTTCATGCCGAAGAAATTTAAAGTGACAGGCGCATAATTAGACCCAGGCCCACAAACTTTAAATACAATGTAATGACGCTAGCACACACTTGTTTAGTTTTTAATTATGTTTTAATAACCGTTCATTATATTTATGTCTATGTTATTTTGTTATGTTTTCGCTTGGCTTGGAAAATAATGCCCAGTTAGGAGAGTAGGTCAATAAAGGCTGACGATAATGTATATCTACTAATTCAATGGGGATATTGGACCGGTGCTGGATTTTGACCAATATGCAAAACCCATGTATCGGACACATACACACAAATACCAGTATATTTCTCAGACATATACACACAACATACATATGCACCAGTGGGACACTAAAACACACACAAAACAACATGCGCGGGAGTGCGTACACACACACACATACTGACACACACACACACACACACACACACACACACACACACACACACACACACACACACACACTTGATACTTGATACTTGGTACTT
>PYXC01002328.1:200000-217500 GCA_015244755.2 Tenualosa ilisha | reverse complement strand
CCCCGAGGTTGGGGGGTCCCCCTCGTAATATATTGAATTCATTTGTCCCTTTCCAATGTCTCACGCAGCTGAAAAGCTGTACGTAGAAATAGAGAGTAAATGTGTCACTAATAGCCTACGAAATAGAAACGATAAAGGCCCGGCGTTTGAGAAAGTCGCTACACCTTATCCGGGTACATGGAAATTCAAATTATTTGCGCAGTTTAAGTCCCAGGGGAGATTGGCGTAAAAAGTCGCGCATCCAGGAGCAAATTGAACGGATCAAGTGCGCGACACGGTGAGAGAGAGAGGGAGAGAGAGAGAGAGAGAGAGAGCGAGAAAAAATGCACAGCAACTTCCTGTTGAAATGAAAGGATGTACAGCTGAAACAGTAGGTGCACGTCGCTTTGTGCACTTTAGCGGCAGCCCGTGCGTAATACTTTCTCTCGTTCTATGAATTAGACGAAACGCAGACTGAGAATTCAGAGAATAACTTGGGCGTTTTTTTGTTCCATGTGAGTGCGCACCATGTAAAGACAGAAAAAAACTCAATCAGATCAATCGATCAGATAAAATATAATTGTTCATCTGGTTTATTTTTTGTCGACTCAGCTCTTATTATGTTTGTATTGCAATAAATTATGATCGTATAATTTGCAGAAACTTCACTAGTAGGATAATTGCCGTCAGGTGGCGCCACAGTCTCATGTTATGTTTCGCAATCGCTAAGTGCTTTATCTGCGGTGACAGACAAACCTTTTTAAGTTTAAGTGAAACTTCAACAACCACCTCTACATAGTGATACTGTGTAAAACCAGCAATAGGTCTTTATTAAAGTGAACAAATACGCATTTATTGTCATCCTGAGGAGACATGTCTTCTTTTTACGTGCTAGGTTATGTCATGGCCTACTTTAAATCAAGTATAGATCAGTAAAATTAAAAAGTACATCTGATCTATCAAGGCAAAATGGTTACCGAACAAATACTATAAAGTGGGACAAAATATGTTTATTTTTTTTATTTATTTGATAGCGTACATGGTCCACTGCTCAGTTCAAGATTATATCTGACGGGTGATGCAAACAGGTGTGAGTGACGCATGTCTGCTCTTTGTTGACAAAGGATCTATTGTCATTAGCATCTGACACAAAGAGTACTTGACCTCTCTCTCTTTCACACACACACCCACGCAAAGAGTACCAAAACTCTAGCCTGGGGAAAAAAACAGATGCACCACCAGGAAAAGTATGTATGTATGTATGTATGTATGAAGTTATGTAACTATAGTCTTTACTTATTCATTCGGGGGGGGGGGGGGGGGGGGGTAAATCAGTCTGTTCCACTAGATGGGTCAGTTTGATGTGTATTATTGTCACCAGTAGGTGGCAATACAGCAACGTTTTATAATACTGTATGATGGGTGGATTTAGAAATGGGTCTCTTGGCTCCAGGTTGTCTAGTCAGCTGATGTATCAGATCATTGGATGATAAAACTGATGTTTATTTACTAACAATAGTAAACTTTAATGGTGGTATTGCTGGAGACAGCAGTTATAGATGAAAGATAATTAATAATTAGGTTTAATGTTTAATATATATACAATAAAATATACAATATTGGAATAGAAATTAAGTGAACTTGTCACAAAAATGGGAGCCTGCAAATCTTAATGATCAAATTATAAAATATAGTTGTGTCTGGAGTCATGGTTGCACAGCTAAAATAACTTACAAAACAGTTTTAGCAAAGGGAACATTTATTTGAATATATAAATAAATGAGAATATGTTACATCTATATACATAAATATCATGCTCTTATTAGATACATTTACTGAATACATAAGTTATATACTGTGCATAGAAATATTTTAGTGTATACATACAAATGATTGTATTTCACTTAGACTATCAAAAGACAAAAAGACAGGTAGTTAAAGGCAGACACCATGGGAGAGCATATCAGTATGTCTGCACGACTGACTATTTGGTCGATGACTAATCATTACTGTTAATATAGAATAAGATATGTATGAGTACAATGCATGAGGTATATGGCTGAAAGAGTGAAGTCACATAGCAGCATCTTCAGGCTTCTGGCACTGTAGGAGTCATCTGAGTGAAGTGGACTCACCCCCTGCAGAAGAGATTTGGCACCAATGAAAACCCAGCTAATGCATCATATGGCTCTCTTTGCATGTGGAGTGGGAAACTCCATTGACCTTACAAGCTGTCTGAGAGACACATATCTGACAAAATGCTGTTCATTCATTTAAGCAGTTATTTATTACTTTTATGTGACTAAAACAGGCTAAAGGACAGGGAGACAATCCATTTTTTTGCTGCAAAACCTTTTGGGAGCCAAATGAATCTGATTTCATAATACCTCACTATCCCAGCTATAGTACATGGGCACTATGCATAGGTTGTATCGATTGTATGTACCTATAACTATGCAGTAAAGAGCCTTAGCAATATGGAGTGGTGTGCTGAGTGGGAAAGTGAGACTATTTACCTCAGCGTTGTACAAAGGCCACAGGAAGCTCACGACTGGGCACCAGAGTACCATAGTGGACAGCCTCCAGAGGGTCCTCGTCTGTAGCCACAATCTCATAGTCTCGCACCAGCTGTTACCCAAACCCATGAGGACAGGAGAGAGAATAGTGTCACAATATGGGTGACAACATGCTCTCCTTGGAACCTCAAACAAACACCCAGTGCCTTACTACATCTTTAGAATAGTGCTGAAAGTAAAGCAGGGTCCCTAGTCTGACTGGGCTGGATATGTGATACTTCAGAACTGTACACAGAGGGCCTATGTCATGTCAAATCATGTGTTTTCGTTTTTCCTAGAAAGTTAAAGTGGTAAAGTACTACTACCTCACTGGATTTAGATAAGTATACTTAAGTACTTAAGTAGCATACTAATCATGTGTGTGAAATATGAAATGTGTTGGTAAGTGAGAATGTGTCCTTACCCAACAGAGTGCTAGCTGCAGCTGTAGTTCTGCCAGGCGGCGGCCAATGCACATCCTCTTGCCGATGCCAAAGGGCACATGGGAGAAGGGGTTGATGGAACTCTTCTCCTCCAGCCAGCGCTCTGGACGGAATGCCTTTACGTTGTCAAAGTACTCATCATTGGCCCCTAAAGCTTGGCTGTTGATGACCAGAACCGTCTGTGGGGGTGAAGAGTAACCCGTTCAACAAACGTGTTCTTTTTTCTTTTCTTTTTTTTTTTGATGCAAAGAGTGCAGTAGCACCCCATCATCCCTAGGGGGCACTACAGGAGGCAGACACACTGAAGTCCCTTACCCCTTTTGGCAATGTATAGTCCCCCAGCATGGTGTCTTGGTCCAGGGTACGACAGGTGAAAGGCACAGATGGTGTGAGCCTGGAAACATCAAGAATCACTTTTAATATGTAAACATTTTAGGGGGTGAAAGTGTGTGTGTGTGTGTGTGTGTGTGTGTGTGTGTGTGTGTGTGTGTGTGTGTGTGTGTGTACAGAGCATTAGGAACATGATGGAATGAGGAGCATGGTTGCCTACAGGAGTCCGGTGGCCACCTCTAATCCGATACAAACACCATAAACATCCCCAGTGCATGCTTGGGAATTAGCCCCGTTAGAGTCTCGAGACATTTCTTTCACGTCTCAATGCGTGATTGTTATGGAGGTATCCATGCATGGAAGCCACACAGAAGGGGGAACAGGAAGGGGGCACACTCTCTAGGCCACTAGGCAGAGAGGGCAACTGGTGGGCAGCTATGCTCCACAAAAGTAGAGGTCCTCACCCTGATAGCCACTAGGCAAAGAGGGACCACACTGGTCCTCCTCACCCAGGTAGCCATTAGGCAATGAGGGCACACTGGTGCTCCTCACTCAGATAAGGACTGGACAGAAACACACCTTGCCTAGACCTGGTCTAGAGCCAGTTACTAGATTCTGTACTCTCTGCCCTCACCGTCCCCATCAGACTCCAACTGGTTTGCCAATGAGACCGCTTCTGTCAGTGCACCCATTTTAGATATGGGGGTTTCATATTTATTGATGTACAGTACTTCCTGCTCATCTGAATACAGCTCTTTGTGTCATGGAGCTAATATCAAGTGCAGCAGAAATAACATAACGACATTTCATCTTACTACTTTTACTCGCCGCTATTCAAACAGAGAGAAGCCAAGCTGAGCTCAAGGCAAAACAAGCTGTGGGGCAATGTCTCGTCTAATGTGGAAATGACTGACCCTGAGCACTGCCATTCCCAAAAGTGTTGTTGAGCAATCGCCATGGTGACTAATCAAGACAGCATACAGAATGACTGTTCAGTCTCCCTCTCTGTCTCTCTCTCTCTCTCTCTCTCCCTCTCTCTCTCTCAGTCAGTCGATCATTTTTGACGAGAAAGGGAGCTATTTGCATTGTTCACACTTCTGGGAAATGAACCCCACAGCTGTGGCTGATTGAGAGCCGGCACTTCTGTGGTTTGGGGGGGTGGCGTACCTCATGGATTCCTTGAGGCAGGCTTTGAGGTAAGGCATGTTCTTGATGTGTTCTGCTGTGGGGATTTGACCCATGGGCACCACCGTCTGGATCTCCTTCAGAAGCCTCTCCTGGGCACAGCGGTTTCGCGAGAGGTTGAAAATAGCCCAGAGCATGCTGTTGGCGGTCTGTGAAACAAACAAAAGTAGAGATGAAGGACAGAGAGAGAGAGAGAGAGAGAGAGAGGACAGTGGAAAATGATGGAAAGAGAGAGGGAAAACAAGAAAGCAGTAGAGAATGAGAACATGGGAGAGAGAGAGAGAGAGAGAGAGAGGGAAGGAAGCACCATATGAGTCAGTATTGTTGATTGGGTATGACACAGTGATTTCCTGTCTGTCAGACACTTTGTGTGATTTGATGCTAACCGTCTCAACGGCTCCAATCTGGAGTTCGGTGGTGGCAGCATACATCTCCTTCTTGGTCAGGTGACTGTGGTGATAGATGTCACACAGGAAGTCCTCCTCTTTCTCTCTCCCTTGTTTGTTCAGCTTCTTGTCAATGTACACCTTAGCTATAAACACACAATAGCAGTGTCATTTAACAGGTCATAGCCCCCTTGCCAGGCAAATCAGTGGCCACGGCCACTGCTGAATCACTGCATTGTGTTCAGTGTGGACATGTTCAATGCCCTAAATTCATTGCCTCTTGTAAAGTACATGCTGTTCCATATTGTGACTATTTGTACTGCATGTACAGATTGCACATGTAAACAAGCATGGTCATTACTGAGCTGCTTATGAAATTGTCATGTTATTTGTGCAAAGTGTGTGTGTCTGTGTGTGTGTGCCAGGTGGCAGCTAATCGCACTAGCAAGCGGCACAACAAACACTGCAACAGCCCAGTCTGCATTCCTTTTCCCCCCACCACCCCTCCCCTCTTCTCCCCACTCAGTAAACCCTCCCTCCTGCTACTACAAATATTTGGCTGCAATTTCACCCCTTAGGTCATCCAGTTTACTACGACTCTCGCCGGCGGGGACCACATGGCGCGCTGCGCACATGAGGCGGGAGCGAATCGCTTGGCTTACAGCGAGCGAGTGCTCACTGCAGCAGCACCTGACTGGAAATGTGCAATTGCAGAGAGGATTATAGGCCATGTCATCAAGGAGCTGTTATATAGCCTACCTGTACTAAATATTCCGTCCCAGGCTGCAGTGTGATCTTGCCAGACCTTAGTGTTAAGACTTTTATGAAGTTCCACCGGAGTCACCATCATGGTGCCGAATGTACTCATCACCTGCAAAGCGCATAGAAGAAGGATGGCATGTGTCAAAGATGGAGAATGAACTCCATGCCACACAGAAAAACGTGCCCTGAACCTATCGTAATTGATTATTAATCTTGTAGACTTTATTTGTTATTTAATATGTGTGTGCTTGTCCTTCACCTAAATTCAGAGTCGATAATACAATCGAAGGTACACTGTGACATCAAGCAGCCCAGTGCAAACATAAACATCAGATTTCAGTGAACTCGGCGAACTTAACATTGTAAAAGCTTCCTTAGCAAACTGTCAAAACAGATGTGTCAGAACAGATAACGATTTCCAGTCTGCACTGAATGACAGGGTAGGATTTCAAAGAGATTACAGGATAGTATTTAAAATTGCGTCACCACTCACCGTTTTTACTGCAGCAATAAAGTTCGTCGCTTCTTCATTGACATGTTCCTGAAGTAGTCCAAACCTCTTGTCATACAAAACGAAAGAAATTGCTGGAATGGCAAAAATCAGTTATTGTTAAATTCATTCAACTGTATTGCGTCGTTTCGCCTTAACTTGAAGAAGAATTAAACTAAATAGAAGATAATAAAACTTACTTTCAAAAGACCACTTCTTCAGTTCATGGTACAAGTTATTGATTTTTCCATTATTTCTAATAACTCCAACCCTTTGGATGAAATCTTCAAGGACCTGTTTGCGAAAAAAACGACAAACACGTTGAATGATAGTTGATCTCTCTTCCATGCAGTCCATATGGCTATAGATGTGATAAAACCTAAAACCTAGCTCTGACGGACCTCATTGATTTTACCGTCGAGTTTCATCACTTCGGTCGGTTTCATCAGTTTCTGTTGGAATGCGCTCCGCATTCTCTGCCAGTCCTTCCCCTCCCTGTGTGGGTGTTAATGTGTCATTTCGTATATTCAAACCAGCCCATAAACATCAAACACTAGACGGGTACGGAAATTTATATATTTACAAGATGAGAAGCCCGTAAGACTCGTCTCGAAGGTCTCTGTAGGCTTTCCATGGTTTGATCTCCAGTCTTTGGGGATAGGTGCCCTCTTTCCTGTACAGCGACTCCAACAAGCAGGGCGCGCCGATATGCACTGATTCAAAAGAGCCAAGTTTCAAGCGGAAAATTTTTCCAAACTTTTTATGGTAGTCCACCTGAAATAATGAAAGTTTGTGTTCATTTTGTTGGTCCAACTTTTTTCGCACTAAAATAATTGCATTAGTTAATTATGTTGTAAAATGCACCAATGAGGACATTATTTATTCATTTGTTTGCTTGTTTATTATTATAATTGTTATTATTGCTGTTGTTGTTATTGTTATTTACCAGTGACTGATGTTGGCGTTTCAGCCCGCCTTTAAAGAGTAGTTGGACAAGGCTGCCGAATAGTGGCCAGCTGGTCGGCCCTGGGAGGGCATCCAGACTGTGTGGGCACCGCGCGGTGGGAGCAGCATCCTTGGCGTCCAGTACGCAGACCGAAGACGTCGGTTTGAAATGCTGCAGCCCCACGGACTTCTTCTTCAGTACTTCAATGATCTGTGGAGCTTTCTGGATTTGCGGTCTCATTTTCTCGAAAACCCCGTCTTTTGTCGAAAAACTCTGCGTTATCTGGAGGGACGTATCTGGAGAGTGCGTAAATGTTCCCTCTCAAATTTCTCTTTCGTTTAAATGGGGTTACACCTTGCCACAATATATACCCATGGCCGCGTATATTCCATCTGAACACAGAACCAATCAGAAATCGGTCCTTCATGATGTGGAGGTCGAGCCCACCATTCATTTTTGGATCCACGTTGTGAGTATCTCGACCCCTCTGATCCCGGGGAAGTGCCCTCGCCCCCTCCCCGCGTAAATACACACAGGGAAGGTGAGGCGGTTCGCTTGAAGCACTCCGACGCGGACCATTGGAACAACCATATCTTTTGACAGAGTAAATATTACCACCACGCTTCACCAATAGGGACAAATATTTGCCAAATACACACACACTCTCAGCCTGTGTACTGTTGGCCGAGCACATCCAGTAATTTAACATGGATTGTTTTCTCTCTCTCTCTCTCACTCGCTCTCGCTCTCTCTTTACACATGCCGCTAAGCTGGTTTGAAGCTTGTTTTCAAGACAACAACATCCCGTTTGGCGTCGTGCCAGAGCGCACGTAGTTACCCCCGTTGTGTCACAGAGTGTTTGTCCCTGTGTTCATTAGCAGCTGTGTGCATTCATTTTCCGTTCCCGCATTGTTATCACCATATGACCCAGCGAGCATGACTACTAAATTAGACTACAGAAGCATGTCAAAGCACCAGATTAGAAACACACTTACACACTTAGCCTACAACCAGTCCCCCCACCATGCATTATTAAAAATCAATCGGCGTTTCCCTATGTGTGTGTGTGTGTGTGTGTAGGGGGGGATATGCTGTATGATTAACACACACCCACACACCAGCACATGTTATTGCTCTGTAAAACCGCTTACTCACTGCATATCAGGTGGCATCATCATTCTAACCTTGAACGAAGTGCATGGTGTGCTGATGGCACAGCACAGGACCCCTGCATGCACAGCAACACACATGCACACGCACATGCGCGCACACACACACACACACACAGAGAGAGAGAGACACCAGCAGCAGCAGCAGCAGCAGCAGCACTAAGCTCTTACCTCATTCCTCCTATCCTGCCGTGTTCAGCCAGGTCTGCAGTCCCAACTCCAAACATGTTATAATCACCAATTAATTTTACTGGGCCACCCTGTTCTTTCTTTCGACATAAATTCTCCCCTTTGTTGATCCCATGGTCAATAGGAATTCTGCTCTGTCTCCTGTTATTAGTCAAGGATAGTTGAGTTTATTACAGTATGCTGGCCAGCAGTGTGCCTGTGTGTTGGACACTGTTGAGCAGAGAGAGTGAAAGAGCAGAGCTTGAAGTCCAGGGGCCACATCTCTAATGGAGCCTCTAATGGCAGATTAGCTAAAATCCCCCTGGATGAATCTGATGACAATAAAGAGCTTTTCAGGCATGAGACACCAAGTGACTTTGTTGCTCACAAGCAGCCACCCACGAAGCCAGTTCTGGAGGAGCCTGAGGGCCCAGGGAGACAGGCAGCCTGCCAGCTAGCCAGTGGGACACTCCGATGGGGCACAAAGCATTGGACCGAATCAGAGGGCAGGGGCAAAAGTGAGGTGATAGAGGGCAGAATCAGAGGGCAGGGGCAAAAGTGAGGTGATAGAGGGCAGAATCAGAGGGCAGGGGCAAAAGTGAGGTGATAGAGGGCAGAATCAGAGGGCAGGGGCAGAACCAGAGGGTGGTGGGCAAAAGGGTGGTGATGGCAGCAAAAAGTGTGTTATTCTCTCATTTAGTTATTATGAATGTTGCAGGAGAGACAGTCAATTGTTATGCAAACACCAATGACAATAAAGAATCTATCTATCTATCTGTCTAAACAGGGGGCAGGGAACGACAGATGTGAGGTGAGCGGGGGCAGAATCAGAGGACAGGGGAAAGAAGGGAGATGATTCGGGGCAGAAGTAGAGGGCAAGAGCAGAAGGGGGGCAGGGGCAGACCTGAAGAGATTGGGGGCAAAAGCAGAGACTAGGGCAGAAACTAGAGGGTGCAGGAGTGACGTGAAGGGTGGCAGAGACAGAGAGCAGGGGCAGAGATGGGGAGACAGCGGTAAGACTGAACCCAGAATGATTCTCAAATCTCAGTCAATTCAATTCAAGTGTATTTATACAGTGCCATATACAATAGAATTGTGTTGTAACGACAAGGGGCAAGGGAAAACTCCTATTCAAAGTTTCTTCGTTTGGCAGACCCATGGCTCAAGGGGCCATCCCAGCTGCCAAGGGTCATGCAGGACTTTTCCAGTACAATAGTTCAATAGTGACTGTGAGTGATAGACTACAATATCTCAGCGGTTCTGGCTGTGCATCATAATTCCAAAATATTGTAGAGGAGGTACTAAAGCCCCTCTGTAGGAATTGAGGGGCATCCAATGGAACATGCACATGTGGGTCGGACTGTGTTGGGACAGGGTTAGCCAGCTGAAACCGTGTTGAAGTGTGAAGAGCCACCCCTCCTCCTCTGATCCTCTCATCTGTCCATTATATTTCATTGCTCCAATTTGCTACTGGTGATGACAGCCAAAATCGTATGACTTTAGTCCTCAATCTGGCTGATATAAGGGCCAGATGTGGGCCAATTCCAGCCCTCCTGACAAATTAAGTGTGTGTGTATGTGTCAGAGATCCATTATAACTGTCATAACTGAATCCTGGAGGTTTTCATTTGTTCCAGACAAATGCGTCCTTAGTGGTTGAATTATGTTTACTTTTTCTGTCCATAACCTTTCTCGTCAATCTTTAAATTTTTGTTGCTTCTCTCTTTTGATTCTGTCTTTCTTTCTCTCCAGCCTTTGCTGCTTTCCACTGGGCTGCCCTATAGAGAGGACATTTACACAAGCAGGTTAACCAGGATAAAGCTGAGGTCAGTGAAAAGAGGGGGAGGGAAAGGGAGGGGAAGAGAAGGTAGGTAAGTAGGTTCATTCTAACACACACACACACACACACACACACACACATATATATATATATCCTAAGGGTGAATATAGGTCAGGCATGACTGAGGGCATCAGAACGTCAATGGCAAAGGAAAAGTGTGCAGGAGGTGCAGACAGATAGATAGATCTCCCTCTCCTCTCCTCTCCCCTCCCCTCCTCTCTTGTCCTCTCTTCTCTTCTTTCTGAAGCACCATTAACTAAATTCCAGGACTGAGTCACCTGGGTGCTGGAAGTTAGGTAGAGGCACTTGGTTCATGAGAGGTCCCCGACCACGATAACCTTTGGAGTGTCCATCATAGATTTGTGCTGGACTTGTCTATTCTGCTGAGGCTGCTATTTTGGCTGGTGATGACAGCCAAAATCTTATGACTTTAGTCCTAAATCTGGCTGGTATAAGGGCTAGATGTGGGCCAATTCCAGCCCTGCTGTGGCTGCTGTTCTTTAAGCTGCTTCCACATGGGCCCAATAAACACCAACAGTTGGAACTGTGTGGAATGTTACAGGGAGGCAACACTGGATATGTTACGGATGCAACAATTAGCTCTTACTATAATGAGTAGTATAGCACTATATTAAGTATTTTGACGTGACTTGGTGCTTCCATAATGTATCCAGCCTAGGCCTAAGGTCAGTTACTGATTTTTGGATAGAATTGTGTGAATTTGACTGTTTGAAAGAGTCTGGAACTGGAACTCTTGTGAACATTCTAAAGACTGCAACCAGCAACTCCCAACTTCAGAATGTTTGTTGGGTAATAGTAATTTCTCAGATAACTACTGACCCAGGGGATGAACTCAAATAGTGCAGACAATGAAATGTTGCCAAAACATAATATTCCACCTATGTCTCATGATGAGAGCAGCAGGAACACCTCAAGAACCTGTTGTCAGTTGACTGACAGCCTTGGCTTTTCAGTTGACTGGCTAGCCCGCTGAACTCCCACTCTCATGTTGCTGTGAGGTTGCGGGTTCTAGTCTGGGGCTGGAGCGTGTGGAATGACCTCAGTCGTACTCAGCCCAGCACTTCCACCTCACTGCTGCCGCCGTGCATGCATTTCATCATCAGTGGGTATCAGCACTCTCTCAGCTGTGCATGCATCTCATCATCAGTGGGTATCAGCACTCTCTCAGCTGTGCATGCATCTCATCATCAGTGGGTATCAGCGCTCTCTCAGCTGTGCATGCATCTCATCATCAGTGGGCATCAGCGCTCTCTCAGCTGTGCATGCATCTCATCATCAGTGGGCATCAGCACTCTCTCAGCTGTGCATGCATCTCATCATCAGTGGGCATCAGCGCTCTCTCAGCTGTGCATGCATCTCATCATCAGTGGGCATCAGCGCTCTCTCAGGTGTGCATGCATTTCATCATCAGTGGGAATCAGCGCTCTCTCAGCTGTGCATGCATCTCATCATCAGTGGGCATCAGCGCTCTCTCAGCTGTGCATGCATCTCATCATCAGTGGGCATCAGCGCTCTCTCAGCTGTGCATGCATCTCATCATCAGTGGGCATCAGCGCTCTCTCAGCTGTGCATGCATCTCATCATCAGTGGGTTCTTGCATGCAGTGCTGTCATAGCATCAGTGTAGAGAACTGCGCGGGACTGTTTTTTTCATCCCGCTCCCGCCGAATTTCTGACCATTACCGCCCGCACCCGCAACGTGTGCTCAAGACGTCAGCCCAATCCCGTAGTGTGTATGTCCACTCCCGCCTGCAACCAGCGGAACTATGAGAATTTATACCCACACAGTAATAGAGATGCATTGATTTTGTGTCTTCTCCCGTCCCGCAAGAGAAACACGGCATTTATGTTATTAATTGAGATTGGGGTTATTTGTTTCATTTCTCTCCCTGCACGTCTTTTGACGCACTGTGAATAGTGCTTCTATTTCATTGTTTGCATTTGTTTTTAAAATGAAATAAAGACAGGTTTATATTCTATTCTTCTCCAATTTAGTTAGCAAGCTCTTAGCAACAGGGCTGCTTGAATGAGCTGCTAAACTATAGTTTAAATGAGAACACAGATAGACAAAGCAACACGCATTTAAATATAACTTCGTTTTATTAAAAAAAAAAAAATAAATAAATGTCGGAGTTGCCTCATTTGGTTTTAGTGGTGTACACACCTTGTTTAATGTCCTTCTCTAATTTGTTGGTTGACTGAGATCCTGTAGTAGCTAGGTTAGCCTGCATTGCTATCCCGCACAAACCCGCAGTGTTTTTTTTTAGCCGCCCGTTCCCACGCACAGCCAAGCTCGAACCGCCCGTTTCCGCGAGATTTGCGTTAGGTCCCGCGGGTCCCAGCGGGACCCAGTGGGACCGAATCCCAATGCAGACCTCTACATCAGTGGGCATCAGTGGGCTCTCACATGCAACAATCAGCCAACATGAAGTTTATACATGAAGTTTCACTCCTACACACAGCAAGATGTTTCACTTGCACCAGAGTGGGAGAAAGCACGAGAACTAGAGGCTAGATTTTTAAAGGTGGCTTTTCTCTACGCATGGCTGGAGATTCACCCCTAATGGTCCTGAGAAAATGGCTGTCTCTTGACTAGTAGTGACGGCAATTAGTAGGCCAGTAGTGAACTGTAACTGTGTGTGTGTGTGTGTGTGTGTCTGTGCTTGATAAAACACTATAAAAAATACATCACCACCTCCTAACTTTGTGTGTGTGTGTATGTGTGTTGTTTGTTTGTGTGTGTGTGTGCATGCATTTCCAGTCTTCCACTGTCACTTTGCGATAAGAAAATCAATGGCCGCTGACTCTAGAGAGAGGAAAACAGAACAAGAAAACCTAGTTTTAGAACAGAACAAAAATACTTACTGTAAATTGGCCCAAAGTAGCTTACAGATTACGGACTGCACAGGCGTGGACGTTTTCTCAGGTCACTGGTTGTGTGGAGGCAAAGACCAGGGTGCCCCCAATCCTGACGTATTTGAAACATTCAAGATTAAGAAATTCATGGCCAGGCTGAAGTGTGTGTTGGAACTGTACGGCATGTAACTAAACTAAAACAAGAGACAAATCAAAAGGCCGGTGGTATCCTAGCGCAGGAGAATGTCAAGGCAAGGACATCGCCAGGGCAAATTCTACATTCCTATTCTACAACAGTCAACACAATACATCAGTATATAATAATGACTACTTAACTATTCATAGAAAAATCGTGAGTTGAATGCTGTCCATACAGACAAAAAGACAGCATGGTGTGACCACGCAGGCAAGCTGACAAATTAAAAGTGTGTGTGTGTGTGTGTGTGTGTGGGGGGGGGGGGGGGGGTTGGGGGTTGGGGGTGGGGGTGGGGCAAAACTCCCAGTCAAAACTAACTGCTGCTTTTCCCCCCAGAAACTCCATGACATTAATTAATTTTTTATGTGTGAGAGATCCATTATAACTGTCATAACTGATTCCTGGAGGTTTTCATTTGTTCCAGACAAATGCGTCCTTAGTGGTCGAATTATGTTTACCTTTTCTTTCCATAACCTTTCTTGTGAGTCTTTACACTTTTGTTGCTTCTCTCTTTTGATTCTGTCTTTCTTTCCAGCCTTTGCTGCTTTCCACTGGGCTGCCCTATAGAGAGGACATTTACGCAAGCAGGTTAACCAGGATAAAGCTGAGGTCAGTGAAAAGAGGGGGAGGGAAAGGGAGGGGAAGAGAAGGGAGGAGGAGAGAAAAAGAAGGGTAAAGGGAGAGAGAATTCTAATGGACAGTCTGGTCAGTGGGTTCATTCTAACACACACACACACACACACATATATATATATATATATATATATCCTAAGGGTGAATATAGATCAGGCATGACTGAGGGCATCAGAACGTCAATGGCAAAGGAAAAGTATGCAGGAGGTGCAGACAGATAGATAGATCTCCCTCTCCTCTCCTCTCCTTTCTTCTCCTCTCCTGTCTTCTTTCTCCTCTCCCCTCCTCTCTTCTCCTGTCTTCTCTTCTCCTTTCTGAAGCACTGCTAACTACCAGGTTCTCACTTGTCCAAGGAGGAAGCCATGTACATTTGCATATGATCGTCTGGCTTCTGTCTATGTGTGTGTATGTGTGTGTGTGTGTGTGTGTGTGTGTGTGTGTGTGTTAGAGTTATTCCCCCATACCATCAATATTCTTGCATTCTTGCATGCTAATTCTGGGCCGATTCCAGGACTGAGTCACCTGGTTGCTGGAGGTTAGGTAGTGGCACTTGGTTCGCGAGAGGTCACCCGAACCCGATGACCTTTGCAGTCTTCCACAGCATCCCTCTGTCCAAAGAGAGGACTTAATTACTGCTGTGGCCTCTCAGCCACATATTCATCAAACATTCACAGTTATGCAAACACACACACACACACACACTCGTGCACAGACACACTCAAAGTGTCATACATATGCAAGCTGTATAAACCAACGCACGTATTACTGAGGACACCTAGTCAAGCACATTCAGATTCACATAGAGCACATGCAACTTGCAGAATCACACACACACACACACACACATACACATACATACTGTACATACATACACACTCATATGCTGACACATGCACAGACACACACACACACACCATACAACACTGTACAAGCTGCCAGTTCCACTAAATGGGAAAGCAGAAGTGAGCTGAGGTCACTGGTTTGAATGTATGGGCTTTAGAGTTAAGTTAGTGAATAACAACCTGAGCATAACAATATATCAAATATCCATGAAAAATGCAGATTTCCCCTACAGAAAACCAATTAGAGACAGTTTATTGCCTTTACAGATTTAGATTACTCAAACCCTCTCATCCACACATCCACACACTCTCTCTCTTTCTCTCTCTCTCTCTCTCACACACACACCCATACACAAGTATACAAGAGCACTGACCATTCCTTAGTTGGCCCACATTTTGCACAATCAGCAGTCAAATCAATGGAAAGACAGAGGCTATCAATGATCAATGGCCAGTCTTCCCACAGGGCAGAGGAGCACAATGCTTATTTGCAAGTCAGGGATACAATTGCATAAGTCAGATGTTATACTGACACTGATCATTTGGCAAATAGAGGAATCTTCAGTAACACTTTATTTGAAGGGATGGCATGAGTCTGTTATAATATATATATATATATATATATATATATATATATATATATATATATATATATATACTAATATATATGTGTGTGTGTGTCTCTATAAATACATATATATATATATATGTAAAATTGGGGCGCAAGCAAATGGAACCTCCTTGCCCTCATCAATTAGCACTGGCTGCCATTTCGCTATTTGTCTCTATGTTGCACCACATTTTGTCATTCTCATACCTACCATCAGCACTTGGTAACATGAAACAACAAGACCATAGGCAGGGGTGTATGAAGTACTCAATTTCTTTATTTGAGTCAAAGTATAGATATTCTTGGTCAAACACTACTCCACTACAAAAGTAAGATGCAGAGTCAAATTTTTACGTAAGCGAAAGTACACAAGTACTTGTTTTTAAAAATACGTTTTTAGTATTCAAAGTATACAGTATTTTGCATTGATGTAATGTTTATTTTGTCAATGATCCACAGGCCACAGACTTATGCTAAAATGTCATAGTATGTTATACACCATACTATGTATAGTATGTCTGATGTCATTGTAAATGATCTTCTAGGGAGAGTCACCATTTGCACTGGGATGCCTTACTGAACCATGTCTGTCTTATCAATTAACATGATTTGCAAAAAACATCATTTCAGGGTCCTATCCTTTGGCTTGTTAACAAATCTACATGTGGAAGAGATGCATGACGAACCATGTCACAAAGAATCCTCCGCATTATCTACCACTGCCATCATGACTACTGTCAAGTTTATTCAGTAATTGTAAAAATTAAGACAGCACAACAGTATTAGAATGGTAATAAAAGCAGACCCTCATTCTACACTTTCGTTTCGAACAGAGGGTCTGGCCATTTGGTAGTGAGATTCGATTGATTGCTTGAGTCATATAAGCGGTGTAACATATTTTAACTTTATAACTTAAACACCTCAAGCATGCAATCAAATCTCACTACCGAATGTCCAGACCCTCTGTTCGAAACAAAAGTCTAGAATGAGAGTCTGGTTTTATTACCAGGCTAAAAGCACTAGATATGCAATGCATATTAAGGGGAGGACTTGATTTAGCAGAGAAGAGCAGAGAGGAGAAGAAAAGAGAGGAGAGCAGAGAGGAGAAGACAAGAGAAAGGAGAGGAGAGCAGTGAGGAGAAAAAGAGGAGGAAAGAGAGGAGAAGCAGAGAGGAGAGGAAAAGAGAGGAGAGCGGAGAGGAGTGTTTTTATGAAGTCCACTCCAACACATGGTCCTCCTCTAGCTCTTCCCGTAAACAGGGTAGCCTGGGAAACAGGGCGAGGTCCAGGGAGAGAAGTGGGGCACTGGCGGGTGTGTGTGTGTGTGTGTGTGGTGTGTGTGTGTATGGAGGGGCACATGATTGTACATATGAGTGGGGGAGGGTGTTGAGCAGGTGTGTGCGTGTGTGAGAGTATGTGTGTGTGTGTGTGTGTGTGTGTGTGTGTGTGTGTGTGTGTGTGTGTGTGTGCTGGGGGCTGAGGCGAGTTAAAAAGATTCTCTTGAGAACTTGGAATAACAACCCCACCCCTTGGCCCCATTGGCTGGACTCCACCAGCAGAAGCAGGAGCATCTGGGGGCCCCCGACACTGGGGTCCCTCTGAGAGGAGCACAGATGAGGACCGTTACAGCACAGCCTCAATAACACACTCAGGGAGCATTCACACACACACACACACACACACACACACACGCACACACTCATACACTTATTTTTTGCCTACATCCTCACTCATTCAGCTCTTTGACTACAGAATGATGCAACTGTTGGGTCCCATGGTGCTCTTTAAACCCTCAGCATTTTGGAATAGTCAGATATTACAGATGTCAGAGATATTAGAGACGTTCTTTCATAACATCAACAATCTGTCTGTTTTGTGTGTGAGGAGGAGGACAGAAGTGAGAGGAGAGAGAGTGTATGTATGTATGAGGGAGAGAAAGCATCAGTAGGAACAAGGGAGATTGAATGAATGTGTACATTTTGGGTTTGTGCATGTGTGTATATACTGTACCTTCCAGTGTGTCTTTGTGTGTTACAGTGCTTGTTTAGTCCCTCACCCCCTCACCCCACCCACTCAAGCACCATAAGATGC
>PYXC01002328.1:162500-195000 GCA_015244755.2 Tenualosa ilisha | reverse complement strand
TGGGGGGGTTCTGAGTAGGACTGGGAATTGAGAACTGTCAATCAAGCAGAATCGAGAACCAAATGTGTCAATTCACTGGTATCGTATCTCTCTGACATTATCAGTTCCTCCTGTCATTACCGGCATGTTTTTCAGACCATTGTCAATGGGTCTTTCAAATAGAAAATTTCAATGAATAACACAGGTCTACATGGTTCCTACTAATTGGTGTGTGTTCTCCAAAGTGGCAGGAGTCTGTGCTTCATTGAATGACAACACTAAAAACGGACCTCAGTCACTTGTGCTCGGGGTGGCCAGCTGGGTATAAGTCAAAATGGACAATTACATTTTTAGATCTCATTCACTACAGTAAAGGACCATGAGCACTGGAAGGACTGTGACAAACACACTCACCAGACATGTGGCCTTCATACAGCCAGTTTGTGGGACAACTGGAGAACCCCGTTGAGGTCACATTGCATCATCCATATCATCTCGCACATAGAGACGGTAGTCCATGCTTTGTATAAATGGGGAAATATATGGTGCATTGTGTAATATATTGACATTGTAAGAATTGATTTATCCATGGGTAAAGTGTGTGTGTAATGTGTTATTGTTGTTTGGGGGTTCAGGCCAGGTTAGTGATATGGCCTGGGTTTGACATGGCTCTACACCACATGGTGTACCACAGAGAGCACCCAGACTAAGGCTTTAATTTTGGCTCTGATTTACCTGCTTATAATTGAGAATTTAGCTTAGTTATTGATTATTGATTGATTGATTTTTTTGGTCTAAGACAAACTATTTATTATATTTTTTAGTTAGCCTAACTTTTATTTTTTAACTAAAAAAATAACGCAACCAGCCGAAGCATTTTAAGTTACTAACTTAATATATATATAAAAATAAGTTAAAAAACTAAAAAATATAAAAAATTTTTTAACTAAAAAATATAACGCAACCAGCTGCGAAGCATTTTTAAGTTTACTCAACTTTAGGCCACTGTAGTAGTAGTAGTAGGGTCAGCACAACTACAGTGGCCTAAAGTTGAGTAAACTTAAATATGCTTCGCAGCTGGTTGCGTTATATTTTTTAGTTAGCCTAACTTTTTGTTTTTTACAGTGTTCTTCTGGATGAAGTCTTTACTTTTTTCATCACCGCTTGGTCAGCTGACTCACAGGCGTTATTATTGGCCTGTGTGCTGATACCGAGACCCTGCGTAGAATACCTAGAAAACAGTAAGGAATTGATAAGACAAGTGATAAAGACCTAGACCAATAAGCAGAATCAACAATGCCATTGATATTGATAAAATCCTATCAATTCCCACTGCTAGTCCTGAGTACAGCATGTACCTCACGCCCTTGCAGCATAAACACTCACTCTGTGCTTTCTGACAACAAAGCATACAAACACTCAGTAGCCTACGTAGTAGTTTACTGGCCCTCTCCAGAGAGACATGCCACTGATGAATCCACTGATGAAGACACTGACATATAGTAGGCTAAGCAAAGGCCCATTACCAGTTCAACATGTAGGCCCAAATGAAATCTGTTTCAGTTTTTCTCAAATTTCATTTTATTTTTTCCCAAGTTCCGCTTTCAGGTCAGGTTGTGTAAATCATAGGCCCTTATACACAGCCAACATAAAAAGCTAAGAGATAAAAGCGAGTGGTGGGCCTATTTAGCAAACCCTTTTTTATCCAAATGACTCATGGACTCATATTGGTCAAAAAATAATGAGCTGTGTAGTAAGGGAGCCAGATGTTACACCATAGTCTGTTTGTTTTTAGAAGTCTGTTTGTCTGTTTGTTTTTAGAGATCTGTTTCTGGTCCAAAATCCATGAAACCCAGTTCTGTCCAACTTTCTCACAGATAAAACATAGATGTTTTAAGAATATTAGCAGAAGGAAAGGTCAGTTTTTCAGGAAAGGTCCCTGGATTTCAACTTAGAAATCTGGTTACTGTAGTAAAGCACTGTAGTCTTTACTAACATCGATGTGTTACATTGGACTTTTGCTCTAAATTTAGCTAAATTGAGCTAAGGACATAACACAATTTTCTTCTACAGAGACATAGAGGTCTTAAACCAGAACCCTAACTAGGTTACAGATAACATATTTATCCTATAGGGGCATAGAGTTCTAGGAAGCTAACTATGTAGCTAACAGCTAACGACAGGCTTTCTTACACTTACAACAACACAATGAGGCATGTTTGAGTCATGCTAGGCCTATAAAAAGATTGTATTTTTTATTCTAAACATTAGAAAAAAACATACATTAAACATGTCGATATGCAGTAGCCTACATATAATGTAACTAATGTACTACACTCTCTCCAGTGACCAATGAGAATGAGTGATAGGCTGTCCCAAGTTTATTTGCTTTAGTTCACAGTGCTAATATGTGTATCAAGACTGGATAATATATATATTGATACACATATATATTTTATATTTTTATATTTATTTATATATAAAATAACATAACATAAAATTGCTAAGAATGGTTAGAGTATGTTTAAGATGCTTTATCTTTACACTTAACACTTAGCTTAACACATTACATGGCATCATAGCACTTTATGGTAAGGAGCTGCAATAAATGTGCCCATTACCTGACAGTCTGTTTATTTATAGGTATCACTCAGAAGAACAGAAGACACAGAAATTAAATACTGTTTTTTGATTGGCTGACGGGATTTGTGTTATTCCACGATAACAGGGCATCTAAATACCAAAGATCAAAGAATACTGACCAAAATAGAGCAACATAATACGTTACAATGGGAGCAAAAGTGAATAGTTCCGGAGTGTCACGTAACGTCACAACATAAACTTTTTGATGATCCTTTGCATCAGCGAGGGCTCAACCCTGGTCTGCATGAAGTAGGGTTTCCCTCCCTCCCCCCTGCAAAAATAGAAGACGCAACTTAACAAACATTTGTGTCTCTCACTCCGCTTTTACCCTCTGTGTTAGTGCTGTAGATCTGGTTTAAAAAGGTTTAATCGCTGCTCCATATGAATGCTCTTTTGAATGGTAACTATAACAACCATAGTAAATAATGGTTGAGTGAGCAACAGTGGAATCAAGTGTTTACACCCCCCCAAGAAAAAAAGAACAAGGCGGGGGGCAAAGAACTCCACGAAGCAAAACGGAGTGGAACTGTCTCTGCCGTGAGTTCTTTGTCCCGGCCTCTTCCATTATCGGGTTATTGCTAACATAAGAATACTTATGCAGCTTATCACTACATTGCATAAAAGTGATATTTATATGAAAATAATATTTCATATTAGAAATCCTTTGCATGCAAAGAATCATCAGACACATAAACTATTGTCTTTTTTACTGAACTTACACATACATCCGTCTGCAAGCCTCAGTGTTGACCATCACACATATGTCGAATTGTGATGATAGCTTATTGTCAAAAGGGAAGTGTGGTAATACATTTCACACATTCGTAACAAATCATCATAGTTCCTAGAAATATTGATATGAGTATGAGTAAGTACACATTAGACAGAAATGCACTGTGTGCCTGATCTGTATGCAAAATCAGAACAGACATGAAACAAACAAGCACATTAAAACTGTGTTGGACTACACATCGAAACTGTGCTGGACTACACATCGAAACTGTGCTGGACTACACATCGAAACTGTGCTGGACTACACTTTGAAACTGTGCTGGACTACACATTAAAACTGTGCTGGACTACACATTAAAACTGTGCTGGACTACACATCGAAACTGTGCTGGACTACACATCGAAACTGTGCTGGACTACACATGCTTGTGAAAACTGTGCTGGACTACACATTGAAACTGTGCTGGACTACACGAACTGTGCTAACATAACTGTATAACAAAACTATGCTGGACTACACATTGAAACTGTGCTGGACTACACATTGAAACTGTGCTGGACTACACATGAAACTGTGCTGGACTACACATTGGAAGACAGCAGCTCATTCAAGTCACTTACATTTCCTCACTTTTGATGATCCACATACTATAGCTATGTGCTGCACGCACGCACACACACACAAAGGCGCGTGCACACACACACAAACATGCGTGCAGACACACACACACGCGTACGTCGTGCACACACACAACGCGCGCACACACACACAAACACACACACACAAACACACAGGCACACACACACAATGCACACACACACACACACACACACAAACATGCATGCACACACACACACACGTGCACACGGCTTGCACACACAGGGCGCACACAAGCACACACACACACACACACACACACACACAGTTCTGTGTCTGCAGAGGGCATCAAGGCCAGTACCAGTGACTGAACCCTGCAGAATAATAGGCCGGTGGTCCACCTGTAACACACACACACACACACACACACACACACACACACACACACACACACACACACACACAAAACACACACATACACACACACACACACACACACACATACACACACACAACACACACACACACACACACACACACAAACAGTGCATTGGGGGCATTAAGAGTCACTGAACTCTGGAATTGCATGTTGATGGTATACTACTGCCCACAGGCAGTATAACGTTCTGTGTTGTGTTGCAAAGGGCATTGAGGGCAGGAAGTGACTGAACTCTGGAGATTTACATGTTAGTGGTCCACCAATGGTCACTCACTGTACATACATACAACACACACACACACACACACACAGAGAGAGACCAGTGTATACTGTCCTCTGGCCATCGAGTGCATTGGGGCCGGCAAAAGGCACTGAACTCAAAATACATGTTTATGGTCATGCAGGTAATCAACTAACTCAATCGATCACCTGAACAACTGCTGATGATCACCACACACACACACACACTCACACTCACACTCACAAACACACACATGCGTGCGCAAGTTTACTGTGCTAGGCCCAGAAAGTGCAGCGAGGTCAGTGGAAGTGAGTGAACTCTGTGTAATTGCATGTTGATGGTATGTTAGTGCCTGCGTAATCACAGCCCCCAAGGCCGTACCACCCACCCACCCTTCCCTTCCTGAGCCTCATGCACTGTATTTCTTTGAACCTCATCGATCTTGTCAGGAACGTCCTCCTCAAGGCCCCTCTTCCAGCATGGACTCTGCCCAGCTGCTCCACTATGTTGCCTTAACCTGTTGTTTTGCCTAAACTCTCACTGCTGCGAAAACATCAGCAGAGTAAACAGGAGGAGAGAGAGAAAGAACGAGAGAATGAGAGAAAGAGAGAGATCAGGGCAAGACACATGGGGTGTTTTTTCCATGCTGGGATGTTGGGGGACTGCTCACGTGACCCGCCCCTTCGGTCCACGCCACAGCGTTGTGTGGTGCACCTCGGCGTGTCACATTCTGCAACGACTGAAGGAGATTTATGGCAAAATTAAGCCATAATGACAGGATGGGCGGCTCTGCCATTCTGAAGCACTGACACCAAACATATGCATTCCCCTCATGAGCCAGTGCTAGTCGCCCCGGCAGTGTGCAGAGACTCAAACACACCAATGCTTTCTAATTAAAAAGCACGCCATGACACAGGACGTCAACCTACATTGTCCTTAGTGTGATTGAATCCAACTTAGAGTCATGTGAGGTGAAGTGAGATCTGTCATTATCCGATAAAAGCAGTCACATCCTACAACTGTTGTTAGCTGTCATTAGTAAGATTGGAATGACTCCTGAATTAACCTTAGACACAATGTGAAATTTAAAAAAAATCAAAGATTCTACACACAACTTTATAAAACACCACTTTGCACAAAAATAATTCTTGTGACACCTACATTGAGCATGTTTATTTAGATAGATAGATAGATAGATAGATAGATAGATAGATAGATAGATAGATAGATAGATAGATAGATAGATAGATAGAGAAATGAAGACAATCTTCAATGTAAAATTTTTAAATTTCATAAAACCTATAACTGGTCATTGATCACCAGTCCTTCTATTTATCTGCATCCATTTTTTCTGCTTTACCAATGGTTCCTAATTTCACAATTATCAGCCTAGAAGCAAGATACAATTTTTAAAGTCTAACATCAAACCTCTTCTCTTCAGCAACAGCCATGAGTCCAGGAAAACATGTTTGCTCAACTTGACATCATCAGACATCTGGCATGTGACATTGAGCCAGATCAGGACCAAAACTAAGCCATATCTGGTCTGGAGTCAGCTGCCAGATGAGAGTGTTTTTCTACAGTGAACTGGGCTCAGACTGAGGGCTGAATTGGAAACATGTGTGTGTGCTTGTGTGTGTGTTTGTGATTGATGTACAATGGTATGTAGATTCTAACTGGGAGCGTCAGATAAATGCTTGGATTCAGACTGCACTGAAACATGTCATTTCAGAGCTTGTAGTAAAAGCTCCCTACAGTGTTTCAACAGTTTCTGTGGACTGATCCGTGTAGGCGCAGGTCACAGAGGTCCGTGTAGGCGCAGGTCACAGAGGTCGTTCTGCTCTACAGTAGGTGGTCCACACATAGGCAAAGGCACACACACACACACACACTCTTTAAAGGCTCAGTAGCCACACACATACACACCGTCACACCATCATGTGCACACACACACACAAACGCGCTCTCACGCCGTCATGTGCACCCACACACACACAAACACACACACACACACACACGCATACTTTAAGAGCTCAGTAGCCATGCACTTTGATCCACACACTTTGATCTAATTCCTCTGTTTTCAATACCAAGTCAGAGCTCAGGCCATAACTTCACAATGCCTCACCCCCCCCCCTCCTCCATCCCCTGTAACAAACTCAATTGAACATGCTCAGCCTCCAACCAAACATATTTGAGGCTTTATCCCTGAGCACCCAGACCAGGCCAGGCCGGGCCAGGCCAAGGCGGCGCCCCTGGTCACTGGGCGGGCGGGGCGTACACTGTTGCTCCACTGGTCCAGAACCCAGTGGAGTGGAACAGGCGTGTTCCATAAATCTCACTCACAGCAGCTATTATCGACAGAGCCACTGAGAACAGCTTGAATAAGAACAAAAACAACAACAGAATCGTAAAACAGGAGACCATCGACAGCAACTACTACTATGACTACTATGACAAAAACAACAACAACTTCGTTTTCTACTACCACTGCTGCTGCTGCCACTATTTCTGTTATGATAAAAAACAACACCAGACTCTCCTACTAGCAAACTTCATGTGCTTCTATGCTCCCTTCTATAAGCTGTGCTATTACTTCTATAGTAGATTTCATCTGGAGGTGACATCATAGTGATGGTGACTAACTAGTATGCGCTGCTGTGAAGGCTTCACAGACAGAACTACAGCTATTGTGCCCTCTGCTGGCCATATGCAGGACTACACCTGACGGTTGATAAAGAGTTCTTTGCTTACACACTGGCAACCTCTCAAAACTTTTCCATGTGCGTTTCGAGGATCATCACTGTAATGGAATTGTCCCTGCTGCTGCCCTTCATCACTAGCTGGGCAAAAGTCTAAGCACACAAAGCTTTGGACTCTGTAGGAAAATAAGACTATGATCAAAATGTAATCTCTTTCAGTGAACTTGCTGTAATTCCATGATTTTTCATACACCAACAAAGTCTCTGTGTGTGTATGTGTGTTTGTGTGTGTGTGTGTGTGTGTGTGAGGTGTGTGTGAGTGTGTGAAGGGGGCTTCAATTTAAAGGGATGTAAATTTGTTTCTTCTTTTTTGTTTTTCTATCTTCCTTCACCCTCTTTCCCTGGTTGCTGTGTTTATGTAGCTTCTCTCTCTCTCTCTCTCTCTCCCCCTCTGAGGCTTGTTTACATCTCTTCTGTGGGTTTAAAGCCAGTGCGTTGCCCCTGTTGCCAGCTGACACTGAACTGACACAGATTCAGTCATGTCATCACAGGGTTCTGGAATGTCACGGTGGATGAAACCCACCTCAGGGTCCTGCCCCTGCCCCAGCGCCAGCCCCTGCCCCCCTGCCCGGGCCACAGGCACACAACACACACAAGCCCTGCCAAGTGATATAACATTGACTCCTGCTACTTTAACCCCACTTTCCCAACCTCTCTTTGCTTTGGCTACCAGCCAACAGTTCACTCACCTTAGAGTGGAGTGTAAGTATGTGTGTGTGTGTGTGTGTGTGTGTAGGTGCGTGAATGCATATACAAACACAAAACATCAGAGATGAGGCAACAGATGGGCGCACTGAGTGGGAAAGGTCAGTCCTATTCAGGTGCTGGGAGTGCGGGGAGCGGGGGAGTCGGGGGCATATGATCTGGCCTTAATGCAGGGGGAGTCGGGGGCATATGATCTGGCCTTAATGCAGGGGGAGTCGGGGGCATATGATCTGGCCTTACTATGGCTCACATCCGGTTAGAACAAAACTCCATGCCAGCCTCGACTCATCTACCTACAATATACGTTAATTCAGTTTTACTAAATCACAGCTTACGTCGTATCCATCTCCCCTCACTAATTGTGGAATCACACCAGATCCAGCTTTAATCAGGGCAGGGCTGGACCCATTACAAAGTGAACTCCCCTTCTCAATATCAAGTAGCTTAGCATTTTTTTGGGAGGGGAAAATGGGATTTTCTGAACACCTTTCTGAGTCATTCCAGGATCAACTGCCAAAAGCGTGACACCCTGAGAGTTTCCACTTGAGCCAGTCTTCTCAAGAGAGAAGCTTCCAGTCATACAGATCTCTCTGTCCTCTATTTTAAACTCAGCCGCCATCTTGTCTTTAGTCACGCATCAATAACACTAAACTCAAACTAACTGGCTGTAACTGCCATACTTTATTGAACTTAATTTAGCCCCAAGGACAAATCTAACGTAAACATTTCTCCATATAAACAACCAAGTGCTTTCTAACTAAAAGTCCATGGAGCAGCACGAAACTCCCAAAATGAATTGGAGCCAGTGAGGCCCGTTATTTTGGGGGCCCAGTTGTTAGTGGATCCCAGTGCCATTTATACCCTGCGCCACACGCCCACCAGCCCTCAAACTCTCGGCCCACGTGGCAGAGGTATGTCGGTAAATGTTTCTCCTGATAAGCTCCTGTTGGCGCGGGTCGGGCCAGCATCTCTTTAACACATCTTTAATTGGACCAGACTCTCGGTGACCTCTGATCCACAAAGCTATATATGCTGCAGCTCCAAGTTGTGGAACTGCTTCAGTGCCAATTGGACTACAGTCAGGATCCTCTGAAAGGACAAAACGTAAACAAGTTTGTCAAAATAAAATCTGTCAGATGCCTTGGTGACTCTGGGCCGACCCTGACTCAAATCTGGACGCAGCACATCAGAGATGCTGAGAGAGGCTCCAGTCAGACACATCTGACATCACGGTCAAAAAAGGATCCTCATCTGCAGACCAATCACATACTCACACATCGACTACATTTCCTGGCCCCTTCTGGTCTGCAGCAGTCTTGGGGAGTGCATATTCCACAATATATGAAATGTGTTATGGACAGACGTACAGATATAGAAATAAACTTGCGACATTTATCGTCCACACAAATCAGCCTAGACACCGCATGGGAATATGTGACAGGCACAAATTCAAACTAAAAAAATAAAAAGGAAAATCTTTTAGAAGTTTTAGAAGAAAAACAAGACATTCCCTGCATATTGCCTGTGAATGTTAACAGTAAACATTTTGGGATGAACTACCTGTTGCATCCATGTCCATTGAAACCCATTGTTTTCAAAGCCATTTACTTCCACTGAAATACAAGAGAAAACTATGGATAGTCCATGGGATGGAGGCAGTTGGGATGAGTCTTAATGGATGTTAAATCACATATACAGGGTATAAGCTTTTAGAAAATGTATAGGTTTTCTGTTTCCTCCATCCCATAGATTATCCATAGTTTTCTGATGTATTTCAATGGAATTAAACAGCTTTGAAAACCATAGTTTTCAATGGGCATGGCTGAAACAGGTAGTGCATCCCATAATTTTCACTGTTAACATTCAAATTCAAATTCACATTCAGCATGCCTAGAGCATGCCAAAAGTTGGTTTTCTTAAGAGGTTGGGTTGGGTTGGGAGGCGCGGGTTGCACTCTGACCCTATTTGGCCCACGGCCTAATTGTATCATCATGTTGACATGGCTCCCATGGTTCTGGGCATGATGTCCAGTTAATGGACTGGGGGTTCCAGACATTCTATCATGGTAAACAGATGGTATAAAGAATGCTTAGGTGCTGTGTCAGGTATCACGCTTAGATCTTTTTAAGGCTTCCTGAGGTGTTCCAGTTCCCTAATGGAAGACCTCTCTGGGTACAGAGCTCCTCCAAGACTATTCATTACAACTAACTGGAAGTATATTTAATTCTTAAGGAGGTCTTGGTATTTATAGGTCAGACCTGAACATTTCCAGTAATGTGTTCTTGGGCTACAATGTGTCCTATTTCAATTCCTAAGAGCATAAAAAGCTCAAACTAAATCAACCCATGTGCAGTGTCTCCTGCTGGACATAAACTGTCTGATCCCTCCTTCAAGTTTTCTGTAGTTGTCATGAGTTCTAATCAGGGAAAATACAAAAAACTGATAAACCTAACCTACATTAAATTGCTTTAGTACATGATACAATTCTGTAATACATAACAAATAACACATATCTGGTTTATACTACCAAAGAAAACAATTAAACAACTGACCAAAAAACGTATTGGTAACCATGATGTGTTTAGACATACATATATACGTGCATGGTGGTAATGGTTTCTTTTGTAGCTCGAGCATCGGCTCTCCTTGGATCTTTTTCATTGATTGAAAGGTCATGTTGAAATTAGACAGGGCAGCGTGTAGCCAGAGTGATAACATCCATCTTGGCCAGGCAGCTTTTTTAAAAACCTGGCAAGCCGTGACATTCCTCGAGTAGGAGGTTTCTTGCCCGGTCGAAGTCTCAGGAGTCACTCAATCACGCTGTCTCTCCCTCCTTCCACCCACCTCCTCCCCACCATCCAGCCACTCTGTGCTGTGTCTCACCCCTGCGTGGAGTCCCCGGAGTCCCTGCTGCCTCCTGAGGCAGGGTAGGTGGGCAGAGCCGTCTCTAAATCTGCCCCTCCGTGCCCACTGCAGCTCTCACAAGCACCGCAGAAGACACAGAGTGCACAGCCTGAGTGTGGAACTAAGAGGTGAAGAGCCATGTGAAGAAGAGAACGAACCCAGAGAAGTTATAACCAACGTCGGTGGATACACTTAATCACACACACACACACACACACACACACACACACTCAAAAGGTGCAACACACTTGCAGAAACACATTACAGAATGGATTCAGAGTTCTCTGATATTCTTAAACAAGGTTATGTGAAAATTCGGAGAAGACGTTTTTGGGTAAGTAAAAGTGTGTGTGTGTGTGTGTGTGCATGTGCAGGTTTCTTGTGTGTGAATATTTATGAAAACTTGACAGAAAAACACAAGGAAACAGAAGTAAGAGAGGAAGTAAGAGGGACTGTGGTGTTTGTGGCTATGAGTGCGTCCTATGTCCCCACTGCATGTGGTTGCTGGATCACACTTGTTTGTATGTACGTCCCGTGGGCAGGGGTGTTTATCACAACGTCAATGATTAATCTAGAAGAAAGACGTCAATGATTAATGTATTCATATCTCTGTGTGTTACGAAACTAGCTTATGATTTAACGATAACAGTCTGATCCAGGTTGAGAAACATCTAGAACACTATTGCAGATGCGTGACAAATCAGCCAAAACACAGACATCGGTCACCTTGACTTCTGGTCTACCCTTGTTAAAAGCTCTATAAATTCAGCATAACACATATCCAACAACTTATAGCCAATTTATCTTTTAAAGATCTAATATTATACATTCTACCTGTAAAGTCTTTGCAAACAAAATTAACTGATGTTGCACCTCCATCACATAATAAACTAAAATTTGATGATTTTAATGAAAAGCATCCTTCTCCCTGGCAGATCTATCAGAGGTGCTGGCTTGTGTTCCGGAAGGCTTCCAGCAAAGGCCCAAACAGACTGGAGAAATTCCCTAACGAACGAGTTTCCAACTTCCACTGCCATCAAAAGGCAAGACTATCACCCCAAGCTGACCCTATGACACAAAAAGCTCCCGATATAAAATACCTCAGTCTTCTCCAGCTTTGGTTTTATCCATTTCATCTGCTAACAGACAGTCAGACAATACCAAGGTATCCATATTGTTTTTAAGGTGATAGACCTGACAGATGTCATCAGTGTCACCAGACCACTGAAAGAAAAGAAGAAGAATGTCTTGGTTTTGACATTTGCCGATGACAGCACACTAACCTTTACCTGTGATTCAGGTGAGCAGCCTTGTCCATTACTGTTTCTGTATGGTCACATCAACCTGAAAGGTGTGATTTAGTTAAAGGATTACTGAGTGGGTTTGTACATAGTGAAAAACTTAAATCAATTTGAAAGGTGTGATTTAGTTAGTTTAGACTGGATGGATTATGTATAGTGATAAACATTTGATGAGACAAGGAAAAAGCACTTTGGCCAAGTCTTTCAATTAAAGTAACTAATGGATGTACTTTTGCAAACATTCGTTTCATGTATGTGTGCTTCCTAGGAATTCACACTAAGTTAGTGCTGTCATTTGGCAACTGAATGTAGTTCACAGAAATTAAGCAGTATTTCCCAGGGTAGTGTCTCTATACCAGTGTCATATTAAGTTGACATTTCTAGCATTATATTAGCTAGTTGTGACATTAAATACTGTGCACGTGCGTGTCTGTGTGTGTGTGTGTGTGTGTGTGTGTGCGTTTGTGTGTCTCAGATAAAGAGGCTGCAGACTGGCTGAAAGTGCTCTACACAGACTGTGTTCAGGATGGGCTGCGTGCCCTCGGGAGTGGAGAGCCAGACCTGCTGACCTCCTCTGTCACCCAGCAGTGTGGTGAGTCAAACACACAAAGAACAGTAGCATCCTTTGGTGTCTCCCACAAATCTGACAGCAGGTCCTGATCCAATGGCAAAGGTCTTTTGGGGTTTGAACTCCCCATTCCAAAACAAAATGTAGCCTTACTCGTCCAAATCTGACCAGAGTCTGGCAGATGTTCTAGACCTCAACGTAAACAAGGTCTGGTTAGGCAGATGTTCTGTCTCCAAACCTCATCTTGTTCTGACCCAACTTCAGCACACATCTACAGGAGCCTCTCTAACTGTCACATGTGACAATGCTCAGTCTCAGATGTTCACAATCTAAATCAAAGTTGACTTTGATCTGGCACTTGATCTGCCAATGACACAAATCTCATCCCTCATCTCATCTGGCAACTTACAACATACAGCCACAACTGAGCCAGAGTCAGCTTCTATGTGTGACACACTAAGAGTCTGGTCTGAGATGTTAATACAGCTTATGACTGTATGTCTGGGTATTATTATCCATTACTATGGATTACTGCAAATATGTCGGTTAATAAAACTCTCCCATACCCGACTGCACAGCTGAGGTCTATCTTAAAGGCACTCCAAACGGTATCTTTGGTGCATAGTCTGTATAACTCAACTACCAGAGATGTTTTGCATTTCGTCTAGCTCATGGTAATTGATCTGATGTTAATAATAGCATACGCTGTTTGGAAAACATGTTTGAGACAATAGCCACAGTTAGTTCAGTCTATGTGCTATAAAAATCTAAACCTAAAACGAATTCGAAATAAACTAGACTGGTTTGCATGCATTTATTCGTACTTGTTGCGGAATGTCGTCTGTCTTGCCCCCCTCAGAACGGTTCCATGTGTATCTGCTACCTTGCAAGGGTCTGGTGACGTCGGGTGAGTGCGTTTTGCAGGTCGGGTCGGAGGCAATCTCTCTCTGGGACGCACAAAATCCCCGGCACAAACTCGCATCCTGGCCTCTGACGTCGTTGCGACGCTTCGGGCGCGACCGTACCTGGTTCACGTTTGAAGCGGGCCGGTTGGTAGACTTCTATCATGTACACATCTACCTCAGTTTTGCTTTGGCTAAAAAAAATATTCAACATCTGTCTGTGGATAGTTTTCACTATGAACACAAGAGGGTGCTGCCTGCAGCCAACAAAAGAGATTTTTCTGAACATATTTTATGAATACATATGGTCATCAATGACTTTTGATAAGGTAGCAAATATTTCTGTTTCACAATAACGAAATGGTGTGATTGAGTTTAAACTGAAACTCTGGCTCTGGCTTCTGTCTCTTTCAGTATGTGTGAAACGGGAGAAGGTTTTTTCAAGTTCCAGACAATAGAAGGAGAGGCAATCTATCAGCAAGTCCATGCGGCTGTGCAGTGCGTCATACAGCAGCAGGACTGCCTCTTCAGGTAGCCCTCTCCATCAGGTCACCTGTCTGCCCAGGTGAGCCTCAGGTCTGCCCTTCTACCTGTCAACCCCCTGAAGTCCTCATGGTTTGAGACTCTCCAAAGAGTGTGCCAGAAATATCTGTACTAATAACATTTTTCCACACCCAGGACCAAGGAGAGCAACATGAGAATGACTTCACAGGCAACCCCATGGTCCAGACTTGTAAATAGGCAACCTGCTCTGTTGTGTGTTCACCATCACCCTCTAGTGGAGAAACAGTGCATAACTTAATGCATAGCTTTGCAACAAACGGTTCAATGGTTATACATGGACCATTGCTAAACGCATTGCACTACTATAAAAGATGATGTATTCTAATCCTTAACTTATATTATTTTAACTATTAACTAATGTAATAAAATGTTTTCAAAGTGTGCTACAAATGTGCTACACTGATTTATTGATTATGAAATAGGTCATATTTGTTCCTCTATTTCATTCGATTTGATCAGTTTCATTGTACCACACAACACATAAACTACTACATCTAAATAGATAGGCCTGCCAAATACCGTGCTGTTGAAGAGTAGCATTGTATGAGTAACATATAGAAAAATTAGATACGGTAGTCTGCTAAAAAGATTTACTTTGTCTAAATAGTACTAGGTAGGCTTAATCACTGCTGTACTGAATTTTGGTAAGATTTGAAAGCCTCAGTTTACCTTCCAGTCTCATGCTGGTTATGCCCCTAGACATGGGAGGTCAATCGCTAAATCATTCACAGTACATCTTGACTGAGTTGGGTTTGGTTGCCACGCTAGTTAGGACACCTAAGTAGCTATGAAGCAGTTTCACCTGCTTCAGTGCAAATAAAAGACCTCAGATGCACCGGAGAATCAACAGCTTTGCTGTTTCCCAAATGCCATATTGCTCAAATCTATGGCGCACACAAGAGGAGCTGAAATCAACAGAACGTGTGCTTATTGGTCTAACATGCTGTGCCAACTTTATGTCGCTTGCTGAAATGATGGCTTTGTTTTGTAAAATTAGCAAACATTTAGTAAAGTTAGCACACTTTCTCTCCATATAGAACAACAAAAAGGTTGTACCATTCCAGGTCGTATGCAATATGTTGTACCGCAGTTTCGGAAACAGCAACTATGTCTCACTGGTTGCTGCCCTCTCCTCATCCTTCTATCCTTCCGACTAATATCTTGCTACTATTGTGTTTTGCTAGCATTCTTGTAATTGCTAGTAGTATGGGGTCATCAGTGCCTTAACCCTGAATCCAACTGAGAGCCTCTGCAATGTTATATGGTGCAGCCATATAACATTGCAAACTTCTGTCCAGCACACTGTAGGTGGAAAGTTTTCCTGGCATCATCAAGTTATGTGATGAAAATTGATAGTCACCTTCAATCTATAACTGCACAAGGATGTTGCCATGAAACACCATATCACCTTTTGCGTCATCGTGGTGAAGGCCATATCCTGATATACACTTCCAGCTTCCATCACAGTTTGTTTGCAGTGAAAGATCTTTCACACTGTGTAATAAAAATGCCATTTTATTAGCAAACTGACATAAAATTATCTGTCAGGGTACCATTAAACTCTTCCTTGAACAAGGCCTTGCCAGGCCATCTCTAACTATATCAATTAACAACTTGAGGAAGTGTGCATAAATGCCATCTTCCCTTGCGCCTGCAAAGATGACATTTTCAAGATGTCAGGACCATTTCTAGATGCGTGGGCTACATCTTAACTATGACCCAATCAGTCTCAATATTACTCCGTCCCATCTCAGTGTGACATGCATGTTAAGACCATTAGAGACATAAAAAAAATCTGAATGAGGATATTTCAGGATGACAAATTTTTGCAATGAGGATGATTTCTACTGGTGTATCCCAGATCCCGATATAACATAGATACTGTTCACCTGTTCACATGTGAACCACCCCAATGTTGTGGATATGTAAACATACCAACTATGTTAATAACATCACAGGATGAAAAATCTCACCATGGGGAAAGATTCTACTGCAAAATCACAGACAGCACACCATGGCACATCCCTTAACACTGGCCTAAGGAGAAAATCTAGCAAAAATATCAGACTAAAACTGAATTTTAAAAAATCTAATAAAAACTATCTATATGCTGTCAAAAGACTTGTGCATTGAAGGTAGAGTTGAGCAGATTTCCTTTGATTTAGTTCTTTCATGTAGTCTGCTCCAGAAGTACTGTAGGCTAAATGCAGTTTGCTTCAATTTCCTCTTCCCTAACTTTGAGGTCACAGGGGTTTCTCCATCTTCAGAATGGTGACCCTGGTGAGGTTGGTGACCCACTGCGGCGCCTCGGTGGTGGTGTGAGTGTGTGTCAGTGTGAAGCCCATTCTCTCATACAGCGCCACCGCAGCCCTCTGCGTGGAGCTGGTTTCCAGGACCACCTTGGAGAAGCCACGCTCCTTGCAGAAGTCGATGGCGGTCTGGGCCAGTCGGATCCCGAGGCCCGTGCGACGACAGGCTGATGACACGATCATGCGGAAGAGCTCGCCATACCGCTTCCCGCTGCCCGCCTCCGTTTTTCCCGCCACTGCCACCATGCCCATGCACTGGGACCGCCCATCCACCTCTGTCTCCGCCACAAAGAAGCTGTTGTCGGGATCACTGAGGTAGCTGCGCTGGATGTCACGCATGTCTGTGCGCAGTCTTGCCTTGACATATCCTGCATACAGCTCATAGCTGCAGTAATAGACCAGTCCCAGCCACCCTCCACTGGCGCAGACAGCGATGATCCAGCCACCCAGCAGGTATCCCCCCACACACAGGAGCACAGTGAGCCCTGCGTAGAGGGGATGGCCCATGGCGCTGGTGAAGGTAGGGTTGATATGTTCCTCAATCCCATCACGAAACAGAGTTTTGACAGCATCTCCATCGCCGGGCTGGAAGCGTCGTATCACCAAATGCACTGTGGGAAAATGTACAGTTAAGGACTATGTGAAGTACTTCTCATATTATAACTCCTTAACGAGGCTATTCATTTCATTCTGCCATTGGTAATGACAGTGAATATCTTTTGCCTACATTTGGACATATTTTGGACATATTCGGACATCTTTGGACATACCTGTACGTCTTCTAGATCAACTAGTACCATAAAATAACATTAAAATAATAAATGAATGGACAGATACCTCTACTACTACTAATGATAATTAAAATTTTGCTCTGCAGGTCCTAACTTGATTGATTGTGGGTCTGGTTCCCTGGTTATTAGTCTATTTTTGTTACATTTTCACCATATCTGTAAGACTCAAGTCTGACTCAAGATTACATTTAAAACAATGTTGTTTAGGGAAACAATGAAAGTGCCTTACACTTTTGCAAAGTAGCCAAGGCCTTCAGTAAATTGTATAGTTTGCACTCTGATGCATGATCCAGACTAACAGCCATTAGGTGGAAAATTCTCTGGTCATTGTTCATATAAATATCTGAGACTGCATGCATTTATTATACAACAACTTACTCTTTCTTGTCTCTTGTCCCTGCGCCAACTGGACTTGATCACGCCGACTCTAATGTTTCCTTGATTTTCAAAAGATTCTCCAGATGAAATGCAAATCGATAAGTTGGCCGTTCTCCTTGAAGATGGTAGAAAATCTGAGGGGTGCTTTCTGCCAGAAAAGCATGAGTCTGCAACAACTCAGGTGTAAGAAACCGGTGAATCAGCATGAGTCTGCAACACTATATCACTGAATGTGTTCAAAGTTCACCGGCGTCTTCGGAGTGCATGGTACACATCACACCTGACAATTGCTGCCTTATATGCGCACGGATGAACCCTGAACTCTATTGTTGCCACGAGCTATATTTACCGATGTTAACTAAGTCAGATCATATCATTGGGGAAACTAACCTTATATACCACCGGTTTACACAATCAACAACTCTTCTTCTTCTTCTTCACTGACCACTTGGCGTGGGGTGAAAACGACAAAATCGCTATCGCCATCTAGTTGGCTACAAGTGTTTCACTAGTCGTCCACCATCGCGTTGAACCATACATGGTTACGCTGCGCACAAATCTTAACCTAGTGTAGGTTTCATGTTGATAGTATATCATTAATACGTAGATCTGATCGCTATTAATGGTTTCTCAGTGAAAAGTGGTTACCCTTGAACTATTGCTTGAATTTGTCAAATTCTGTTATCACGGTAAAGCAAGTTTAACTCTGAACATTCAATCTGACAGGAATTGCAAAGAGGTCTCGTTTATGTCTGGCTGATGGTAGGGCGAGATTCCTTCCACCTGCAGATAATGGTCCCAATGGTGATTTCTGGAAATGTCAGAAGTTTTGTCTGATGTCTCTCTCATTGATATGCATTGCAACAATGGTGTTAGGAAGGTCTTGGGAGAGCTATTTGCTGTTACCCATGAGGTGACATTATGCAACACTTTGGAAATGAAAGTAATTTTAATAACAGCAAAATAATGTACTGACATGTCCGGTATTTGTATATGTATCAACATTATGTAGCCTAGACTGGCAATCAAACAACTAAGATGCCTCCGTGCCTGTCCTTGCCTTGATGTACTGTTTTTCTTAGTGTGCTTTTTCCACGCCGTTCCTTCTTGTCACACATTAAGGGATTTTATATTTTGATTTCTTAACATGTGGATTTCATGGGTTAATACTAAAGTCTGGTCGAAACTCCATGTAAACAGCCCAACTGGAAATGATTTTATTAAACAAAGTTTTGACGCGCTTATGAATTATAAATGCACCGTCCATAATAAATAAAGTCTACTTCAAAATCATGAAAAGAGCAAGATGGGAGATTTGAAAGGGTAGATCTCTATGCTGCATTTTGATCGTTAACAGAATGTTATATTATTATTATTATTATTATACTAATTGTTATCATTGTTATTGTTGTTATTATTATTATTGGTTGGTAGTTAGGCGACCTAGAAGTAGCGGTTGTTGCTGTTGTTTGCTTCTGCTTGGCATAGGCTACTTGCAAAGATGATGAAGGACGTGATGTGGAGCGACCAAGTAAATTGGATTGCTGACACCACCAATGTCACAATAACAATGGCATTTTTTTTAGTATATAGGCTAGAACTCTAGACATTTAGAAAAGCAGCTGCTTTGGTGAAATTTTTGATAAACAGTAAGTGGTAGGTTAGGTATAATTGCATTGTATTGTCACAGTGTCAGGCTGACATGAAGACATAATTCCAGGTATTGATCCATCCATAGCACCTTTCACCGGCTCTAGGACCCGGATGCGCAGCTGTTCCAAGACACCGGTTGATGTCAAGCTCACCATTCATTCAACATCTCGTATCAGCAGACAATAAGCGCGACTCTCAGCTGCGACTTGCGGGCAGTGACAATAAACCACCTCGTAGATATGAGGGAATTGAGGTTGACGACTCTCTGATTGACTTGTTAGCTTGTGACAAGCAGTGCCGTGTGCTCACTGGGATCTGCCGACATCTGCATCCGCGGCGAATTCCTCCACCGCGCTACGCCAGCAAGACCGGGGCCGCGTCGACCGACCGCCCACCCTCCCGCCTCCCCACCGTGAGGCACCGACATCATGAGCCAGAGGTTCACGGTGACCGCTTTCTCCAAGAGTGACGGCGACCGCTGCACATCAGACATGCAAGGCGAAGTGAACCAGCTGTTCGAGGGGGATGAACCCACGCCGGGCGCATCACACCAAGACGGCGCTACCACACTCACAGAAGACGCAGCCAAAGGTAGGATGCACAAGTTCCTCAGCAGCCTACCTGTGGTCCAACATACTTAAAGTCCGATCTGCAGACTGGTAGCGGAGTCTGTGCTGCCTGCCGCGTATGACTGCCAGTCAGTTTGTGTGACTGGAATTCTAAACGACACATTGTCATTCGGCAGGGGTCTGCTACATCTGCATCTACAGGTGCACCAGACAACACACACAACCTCTGTCTCTCCTCTAGATCAAGGAGACAAAATTCTGGCTGTGTCATGATTCAAGTTTATCTTCAATGAGAAAAATAGTACAATTATGTCTGGGTCTATGCATGGTTTCTAAAAAAATGGAGACTTTTGAAAAGTACTAATTACAGTGAGGTATATTTTTGGAATATGTACATTCACCATGACACGGTTGTGGTGACTAACAGATAGCACGGACTGGTTAGAGAGTGTGATCAGATGTAGGATGTTGCTGTTGGTTACGCTGTGTGGTTGGTGAGGTCTGTCGTGTTGAGGCCAACAGAAAGGTTTGGCTGTGGAGGAAGAGCCAGAGAAGCATGAGTTTGCAGCTTCGTCCTGCAGTGTCAGATACACACCGATGGGAGAGGAGACTTCCAGGGAAGCATGTGTGTTTGTGTGCGTGTGTGTATGTGTGTGTGTGTCTGTGTTTGTGTATGTGTGTGTTTGTGTGTGTGTGTGTGTGTTCTTACAGCTTGGGGCGTCAGTGACAATTCACCAGCACATAACTGACAAACATGACTCACTGTCAACTGTGTTGAATCTGTCTGGGTAAGAAAAAAAAACACTTAGTTGGCACATTTTCTTAGCCAAGTGTGCATAGAAATCTTATGAGCTGGTGGTGTTATTGTAATACGTGGGGCTGAATGAGGGCTGATCTGTGTCCCATCTCATTCATCAAAAAACAGCCCAATAGTAGCCCACTGAGCATTAGTTTTACTCCAGGTCCTGGACATATTCTAGAACTACATATAAACACAGAGTTAGACATCTCTTACTTTAGCATGGAACGACAATAGACTGTCTTTAGCCAGAAGGCCTAGCTTATACTGCTCTGTTGCAGACCAGCAGTTAAGTTGCAGTTAAAGCACACCTTTGTTGCATGACCATTGGGAGCTGTTGCTTGCTTGCATGATGAAAGCTTTTCCTTTAGATCAAATACATTTCAACTTTCTTTCCTTTTTACAAAGCTGACTCATGAATCATGTTGAATCATGTGAATCAAAGCTGAACCTAAATCATGACATGTAAAAATTTAATATGACTTATGACTGTTTGATTTAACCCTGTCCTCAACATAGTCTTTAGACAGGAAGATGTATAGTATTTGCAGCTCGCTGTGCCACCCTCTCGTGTTGTGTTATGGAATTTTCTTGCCTGGTTCTCACTCATACTGATCTACTATGCAGTTTAGTCTGGCCACTATGGGGCTATCTCCTCTTCTTTCCATTCGCCTGAGAGAGGGAGCCAATCAAAAGCTGGCTTTTACCCCAACATGATGGAGTTGGTCCTAACATTTGTTTTGCTTGTGTGATTGTGATGCATCCCACTCTCACTCTTTTCTCTCCAATTATCTGATTGGCTGTAGGTATATCCAATGCCTGCAGAGGCATTTTGATTTACATCTGTTAATCCCGCCTCATAGAAGTTGGAGATGACATGAAAGTAGCTGCGAAGCATGAGTCTGTTTCCCAAAGGTTAGTAACTTTGTTGGTTGCAATGCAGATGCCCTTTGCCAACTAACTTAGTTGCTAACTGGTTAGCAACTAGCCTTTGGGAAACGGAGCCCAGATCAATATGTGTGAAAACCAGGCTTGGAATTTCCTGTAATTACTAGTGGTATTGTCAGTGTTGGTGGAAACCTGGCAAAAATGGTTGGCAAAAAAAGTGCCAAAACCATGGCATGCATTTGTAAATAATTGGACACCATGTTGTCATGTATACATCTGATCGTATAGCTGAACTGCATGTTAAATATTTTAAAAGTTACAGACCGACACCAAAACTGACCTACAGTGTTGCTTTATGAAAAAAAACAAAACAATGATGACCAGCAATGACCACAACTAGACTTTCTAAAGCTCTGTAACTCTGTCCCATTCACCCTTTGAGATTCTTGGGCCTTTTGCTCAGTCGTCTGAAATCTAGTGATGAATTTTGGCACTTTTATTTGCACTTGGTGTGGGACTGTAGCCCTGGAGCCGTGAGAGACTCACAAACTCAGTTTTGCAGGTGTGCCGGTGTGTGTATGTCTGAGGAGGTTTTTGTGAGTGAGTGTGTGAATGACTATATGTCTATAGGTGTGTGTGTATACATGTGTGTGTGTGTGTATGTGTTTGTGTGTCCATGCATGCGTATGCATATCATACGCATGTGTGGTGCATATGTGTGTGTGTGTGTGTGTGTGTGTAAGAGAGTGAGAGTGAGAATGAGATTGAGGGGAGAGGGAGTGTGTGTGAGGTGTCGCTAGCAGTCTCTAGAGGCCCTGTTGATTGGCCAGCGCTGCGACTCCTGACAGCTCTCCGTTATGAAGGGGTCCATGGAGCACACTGATTCATTTTTATGCCGTCTCCCACCTGTCAGAGCCCCACAGAGAAGGGGCCGCCTGGGGACCGTAGCGCAGTCTGTCCCTCACCCGCTGCCTGAGACAGCACACTTACTCCAGAGAACCCGCTGTCATAGCACAGCCACTCCTCGGCACTCCTCATCTGTCCTGCTCTCTTCTCTTCTCTCCTCCTCTCGTTCTCTCTTTTCATCCCTCCTGTCCTTTGCACTCCTCCTCTGCTTTCTTTCTCTCCTTTACTGTTCTTTGTCCTTTTCTCCTCTCTTCTTCTCTCCCTCTGTTTCAACTCTCTATAATTCTGCCAAAGCAATAGTTATTCTCTCTGTCCTCTGTCTTCTCTGTGTTCACCTTCCTTACTCCTCTCTCTCTCTTTTACTGCTCTCCTCTCTTTGCCTTCCCTTCTTCCTCTCCTTTTCTCCCTTCCCCCTTCTTTCATGCACTCTTCATACCACTCCTCTATCTCCTTTCTCATGCTCTTCGTTTCTTTCTTGCTTGTTCTTCTCTGTCCTCCTCCCTTTTTCATGGAGAGATGTAGATACAGTATCTCTGTCTTTCTTTCTCTTTCTCCTTCTTTTTGTCCCTGTGAAACCCGTCTTAGTCTGACACACCTATTTCACTATCGAGATGTCGTCGATGTGTGTGTGTGTGTGTGTGTGTGTGTGTGTGTGTGTGTGTGTGTTGGGGTGGGGAGGGGGGGTCACACTCTGTCCCCACTCATGTAGGAACTAAATGACCAGTATGTCCGTGTGTTCCACTGACTGTGGGGAGCTGTTTTGGAGGGGCGCACAGACGGTCGCCAGGAGACAGCAGCCTCTCAGTGCGAGAGAGTGAGAAAGAGGGAGAAAGTGTGTGGCGTATGTGTGAGAGAGAGAGTGGTTCAGCAGCAACAACGTTTCCATGGCAACAGCAGCCTTCACATTCTCTGATCAGAGTGGAGATTGGCTGCTGTAAGGACAAGGAAGGTACTGAGAGTGATGTAAACACACACACACAAACACACACACACACACGTAAGAGTCAGACAAGGACTCAATTGGCACACCGCCCTAATCAGCCTTCCCAAACTCCAACCTCTACACTAGGTCCGGGCATACGCTGGTCCTGATTTAACCTTTAAACGGCCTCGATTCGGCCCTTATTTGGTCCAGCTCTGGCCCTGATGTACCTCTGAACTGGCCCAGAAAGAAAGGTCTGGGGTAAATCAACCAGTAGCAGCTAATGCTGACTGAACAGGGCACAGAAACTCACTTTCAGTTTCATTTTACTTAACTCAATTTCATTCATTTTACTTACTGCTTTCAGTTAGCGTTAGCGTTAGCCCATGTTAGCGTTAGCTACCAGTACACCATTTAAGCGGCCCAAGTTAGAGTTAGCGACCAGTGCGCTGTGTAAGCAGCCCATGTTAGCGTTAGCGACCAGTGCGCTGTTTAAGCGGCCCATGTCCTCAGTAGTCATGAGTGATGTGTGGCTGTCCTCCACTCAGTGTGATGGAGGCTGAAAGAAAGTAGAGCTCAGCTCTGAAGCTCATGCCACTCCTCCCTCTCTCTTAGCCAGCAATCTGCATGCATGCAACACACACTAGATACTTATTGTATTGTGTGTGTGTGTGTGTGTGTGTGTGTGTGTGTGTGTGTGCGTGCATGTGTATGCATGCATGTGTGAGGAAAGAGCTGGTGAAAAGTCCCCGAATCATTCGACACTGGCGACTGTCCAGACTGTCCAAATTTGACACTGACAGAAACACTTCCCTATGTGTGTGTATGTGTGTGTGTTTGTTTGTTTGTGTGTGTGTGTCTTTGTCTATTCTATCTATATTTCTGTGTAATGTGCAGTTGGTTGTGCGTGTGTACAGTTTGTGTGTGTGTGTGTGTGTGTGTGTGTGTGTGCTGACAGTGTAACAGTGTACAGGTGTGTTGCTGTCCTGCCTCTGTCTTAGCCCTGACCTTGCTGCACTGCAGATATGTGAGATGGATGCTGACTGGAGAGGCTCTCTACCACACACACACATTCTAACACGTACACACACACACTCACACACACACACACACACACACGTGAATATGTGTGTGTGGTAGAGAGCTTTGTGTGTGTGTGTGTGTGTGTGTGTCTGTGTGTTTCAGAGCACATATCTCCTCAGAGAATCATACCATACACAGACAGGTGGCTGAAGACATTGTTTCATAGTTGTTTCCTTGATGTTGATCTGATGTGTTATTCCACCACTGAGGAACCTGGACGCCAGGAGACCCATTCCTTCCCCATCACACACACTGTGTGTGTGTGTGTGTGTGTGTGTGTGTGTGCACATGTGCATGTACATACGCCACCTGTGCTGACTGAGCGTGTTCAGTGCGACTGCCTCTCAGCCTGTGACAGGCCCAGCTGTTGGGCCAACCCCGTGACATCATCACGTGACACTGGTTTGTGATCATGCAGTCAACCTCACCTGATCTGGCCCGCGGTCTCAGCGCACAGGAAGCGGCCTGCTAATTAGCTTCTGCAGTGGGAACTGGAGCACACACACATCAACACACAAACACACACACACATAACACACACACACACAAATGTGCACATGAGTATAAAACTCATATGCATACATATGCATATACACACTTCCATACACTTATACCGACTAGGGCATTCACACACACACACACACACACACACACACATACACATTACCTTAACACACACGCACATACACACACACACAAATGCACATGCACAAGTATGCCAAATTTCCAGAATTTTCTATAGTATAATAAAAGTATTTATCTATCTGTCTATCTCTACTTATGTACTAAAATATGCAGGGATGTGTAGGATTCTGGAGCTCCAATAACTATTCTTTTATGTGTTCAAACACACACCTACACTCACAAATCCGCACACACTGCACCTGTTGTATAGCCATCAGTGCGGGTGTTTGATGTGTGTGTACTCAGACTCCAACCCAGACTCAGGTATCCACAGATTGTTCTGTCATCCGTCCATGTCTGTAGTGGACAATTCTGATGATACACAAACAGCTGACATGGCATGAAATTCAATCAGCCATACTCTAGCCTCTGGCTGTGTGTGTGTGTGTGTGTGTGTGTGTGTGTGTGTGTGTGTGTGTGTGTGTGTGTGTGTGTGTGCACGCAAAAGAGAGACAGAGAGAGAAATGCGTGTGACAGAATGTGTGTGCTCTTGTGTGTGTGTGTGTGTGTGTGTGTGTGTCTTCTTTAGATGTGTGTGAGTCAGTTTTAGTTCAAGTACAAGTAAGGAGTCACAGGCTGGTCACACACATAGAGAACACTGTGAGAGAGTCTCTTTTTTTCACCTGTCCTCTCTCGTTTTAAATATCCCTCAATTCCTCCTCCCTTTCCTCTGCTATTCATCAGCTGCTTTTGTTCAGGTTCATTTATTCTCCTCTCCCCACTTTTCTTACTTCTGTCTCTCTCTGTCGCTCTCTCTGTCCTCTGGTAAACTCCTCTCCCCCTTTCTTTTCTCTCTCTCTCTCTCTCTCTCTCTCTCTCTCTCTCTGTCCTCTGATAAACTTTTTGTAATCAGCACCTCTCCCTCTTCCTTCTCTCTCTCTCTCTCTCTCTGTCTCTGTCTGTCTCTGAGCTGTTTTGAACCAGTCTGTTTATAGCTCAGAACATCCCAAACTCTCCCATGAGTCCAGCCCTGGCTGCTAGTGTGGGAGTGGGCACGGGTGTGGGCGTGGGCGTGGGCACGGACAGGGTGACATGACTGGCACAGCGGGTACAGGCCATCAGAGAAGCGAGGTGGCGCCCTCTTCCTGGCACGCACACACACACACACACACAGACACACGCACATACACATCTCAGAGAGATGAGGTGGTGCCCTCTCCCTGGCGTGAGCATACATACACACACACACACACACACACACACATACATACACACACACAAATACATGCACACATCACATCATATCATCTCCCCTCTCTCTTCCTCTATCTTCCTTCTGACTCTGATGTTTGGTTTTGAGTGTGTGTGTGTGTGTGTGTGGTGCATAGGTGTAAACCTTGTTGATTCGATTGACGTTTTCAACATTTTGAGGTTTATTGGTGTATGATTATGTAAGAGATATTAGATTAATCTCAGGAGGAGTTTTTAAACCGCTCCCCTCTCCTCGTTTCTCTCCTTCCTCCCTTTCTTCTCTCCTCCTTCTCTTTCCTCTCCTGTCCTCTTCACGCTGCTGCTACATAGAGATCAAGCCTGGCCCTTCAGATCATTTGCTTTCTCAGCCTTTACTTCTCTCTCCTTTCCTCTCTCGTTTAGTCATTTACACTAACCCCTCTCCTCTCCTCTCTTCTCCTCTCCTCCACTCTCTTCTTCTCTCCTCTCCTCTCTTCCCTTTTTTCCTTTTCTTTTCTTTCCTCTCCTCCTCCCTCTCCTCCTTTTCTGTTTCACCTCCTGATCCCCTCACACTCCTCTCAGCTCTTGCTCCTCTCCTCCCGCACACACACACACACACACACACACACACACATACACACAAAGACCCAGCAATCAGTCCTCTGCTGGCTTGGACACTTGTCTGCTTCCTAAGCCAAGAGAGATGGGCAGCATTACCAGGAGACACTGACTGATTGCAGCTTACAGGAGCGTGATGGTCCGCGGAACCTGCCAGAAATTCCATGGTGTTCTCTAGTTCTCTGTCGTGTCCCTCGGCCTAATGCCAGTCTGTCCTCCCCTCTCCTCTCCTCTCCTCTCCTCTCCTCTCCTCTCCTCCCCAGGCCAGAGTGTCCTCTCCCTGGGTCGCAAGCCTCTCACCACCTCCCCCGCCCCTGTGTGTGTGTTTGTTTGTGTTCATGTGTGTGTATGTACGCAGTGGGAGATTTCCACGGCAGTTAAGGACCACCTGGGGATTGTTTTCTCCTGACGCTTTGTTCTGCTTTTAAGGACACGGACAGAAACAATGGTGTTTGTTGTTCCACTTGCCAAACAAAAAGCCAGAGCAGAATAAGTCATTTCCCACCGCACCTCTGGAAACACATTCACACACCCCCTACCTCACAGCTCCACCCCCCCAGACGCCTGCTCCCCTCTCTCCTCCTCTCTCCTCTCCTCTCCTCGCGGCTCTCTCCTCTCTCCTCCTCTCCTCTCTCCTCGCTGCTCTCTCCTCTCTCCTCTTCTCCCCTCTCTCCTCCTCTCTCCTCCCCTCGCTGCTCTCTCCTCTCTCCTCCTCTCCCCTCTCTCCTCCTCTCTCCTCTCCTCGCTGCTCTCTCCTCTCTCCTCCTCTCTCCTCTCCTCTCCTCGCTGCTCTCTCCTCTCTCCTCCTCTCTCCTCTCCTCTCGTCTTCTCTCCTATTCATCCCCCATGGCTCCTCTCTACCCCTCCTCTCCTTTTCTCTTTTCTCATTGCCTTTTTTCTATTTTCTTCTCTTCCCTCCTTTTGGTCTTCTCCTCTCTCCCTCTTTTAGACCTTCTCAAGCCCAGATGGACTCCTGCTCCAACCGTCTGACCTTGGATAGTCTCCTCCCTCTCTCCTCTTCTCCTTTCATCTCTTGTTATTTGGCATCTCTTCTCTCCTGCTCATCTGTCCTCCAAACACTTCCTTCCTTCTCTCTTATTTTGCTTCTCCCCTTTTCTCTCGTCCCTCTCTCCTTCTTCTTTCCTTACCTCTCCTCCTCTCCTCCCTCACTCCCTCACACTCCTCCCTTCTTCTTTCCTCACCTCTCCTCCTCTCCTCTCCTCCTTTCCCTCCTTCTCTCTCTCCGTTCGTCTTCTCTTCACCTTCCCTCTCAGTTCTCTTCCTAATGTCCTCTCTTGTCCTGTCATGTGTCCAGACACACACACACACACACACACACACACACACACACACACACACACACACACACAGTATATATAGATAGATAGATAGATAGATAGATAGATAGATAGATAGATAGATAGATAGATAGATAGATGCTTTATTTATCCAGAGGGAAATAAAGGTATCTGGGAACTTCATTCTCGTGTCCTGTATCCTCCTCTCTTCCCTTTTCTCCTACTCATCACCTCCTGTCAGCTCTGCTGCTCCTCTCTTGTCCTCTCTTCTCTTTCTTCACCCCCTCCTATATCTCCTCCCCTCTCTCCTCTTCCCCTCCTCTCCCTCCTCTCCCCCTCCTCTCTCTCCTCTCCCTCTTCTCTAGTCTCCTCACCTCTCTTATCTTCACCTCCTCTCTTTTCCTCTCCTTTCCTCTTTTCTCTCCTCTTCCTCTGTTCTCCTCTCCTCTCCTCTTCTTCTCTCTGCCTCCTCTATTCCCCTCCTCTCTCTCCTCTCCCCCTCCTCTAGTCTCCTCATCTCTCCTCTTTTCCTCTCTTCTTTTCTCCTCTCCTTTCCTCTCTTCTCTTCTCTCCTCTTCCTCTGTTTTTCTCTCCTCCTCTTCTCTCCGCCTCTCCTCTCCTCTCCCCCTCCTCTTCCCTCTCCTCTAGTCTCCTCACCTCTCCTATCTTCACCTCTTCTCTTCTCCTCTCCTCTCTACTCTCTTCTCTTCTCTCCCCCTCCTCTATTCTCCTCTCCTCTTCTCTCCCCCTCTTGTGTTCTCCTCTCCTCTCTAGTCTCCTCTCCTCTCTTCTCTCACCTCTCCTATCTTCACCTCCTCTCTTCTCCTCTCCAATCCTCTCTTCTGTCTCCTCTCCTCTCCTAACCTCCTCTCCTCTTTGCTTCTTTCCTGTCTTGTCTTCACCTGATCGCTCCTCTCTCCACTGCTAATACTCCTCTCTGCTTCTCCTCTTCCCTTGCCTCCTTGCCTCCTCCCTATCCATCTCCCCTCTCCTCCTCCTCCTCTGCTTCCTCTTCCTCCTCCTCCTCTCCTTTCCTGATTCCTTTGTGTGCCAGGAACATCCAGTTCTCCTCTCCTCTCTCCCAAAATGGCTGACTGGCATTGCCCCTGCTGCACAGTCTACCCCTGCCCTTGCCTCTCTCTCTGGTCGTTGTTTTTGTTTGTGTCTCCATTGTCATCTTTGGTGGCCATCCTGCGCTGATTAGCATAACGATGGCAGATTAATTACTGGCAGAGTGATTCCAAAGGCACTCATCAGCGGCTCAGTCCTGATTATGTCTCTTCCACAATGGGCTCTTGACTGGGGGGGCTGGTTGCACACAATGCTCACTTCAATGGTCCCTCTCTCTCCAGTACAGGCACTTCATCAGGGGTCTCTCTCTCTTTTTCTTTTTTCTCTTTCCCTCCCTCCCTCTCTCTCTTTTTATTTTGGAGTGTTGTGGTTGAGGCCGAGAGGTGGGTTTCCCTTTTTTTGTTTTCCTGGTGGTGATGGTCAGGTGGCGTTACCTTGATTCCCTACATATACAAATTCTACTTAACTTATAAATAAACTTGTCACAGTTCCGCCTCCCCCTGTTGATAAGTGTGATACAGACCTAATCATTACGCGGGATTCACAAATTGCTATATTTAGGGTTTGAAAATGACTCACAGTTCGGGCGATATTTCTTTTTTTTCTCTCTCCCTCTTTTAGTGTCACACGGTGCGCTCCTTCCTTTCCTTCTCTCTTTCTCTGTTTGCCCTCTCCCTTTGTAAACTCTCTCTCTTTGCCCTTTCTTTTCAATAATTCTAAATCCATCTTCCATTTCCCTCACAATTCTCTCTCTCTCTCTCTCCCTTTTTGTTCTGTCTTGCTCAGGTGCTTTCATCCCCATATCTCCACCCTTACTCCATTCAGTGGCTTAATTAACAGGAGCTACTTTTTAAAATGTCGTTTCGCTCTGTGTGGCCTGATTAAATGGACCTTTGATTTATGCCTCGGCCCTGGCAAAGAAACTCCATGGTGACACTTTCCCATCCACCAGCCCTCCTGGGAGGAAGTCAGAGAGGAGTTTGTATGTGTGTGTGTGTGTGTGTGTGTGTGTGTGAAGGAAGGAGTGTTTGGCATTGCTGCGCCACCACTCTGAATGACAAGTCTTACTGAGTGAACACAGCAGAACGTGACAATTTGACAATGGTGTCTTCCAGCTGATGGAGGTTGATTGCACTCACCAAACCACACCTGGTACACAGCGACCACTATCAAACGCGCGCGCGCGCGTGCCACACACACACGCACACTCACACACACATACACAAAAACCCATCTACACACACACATACATACACTCATGGTCATGAACTCTATTTTCTCTTACACACACACGCGTGCACACACACATACACACACATACACACAAACCCATCTACACACGCACATACATACACTCATGGTCACGAACTCTATTTTCTCTTATACACACATGCGTGCACACACACATACACACACACATGCACACAGAGAGAGAGAGAGAGAGACACACACACACACTCTCACAGGATGTTCTATAAGTATTGATGTTTCTGGCAGATCGTTCATCTGTGGTCTAATGTCATTAAATAAGTGCATTTCATCTTGGCGGAGGTGCATTGATTTGTAATCTGCGGGCCCATTAGCTGAGGGCTCACATAAATAACTCTCGACAGTGATGTCCTCATGGGTGCACCATGGCATTAATATCATTAAATGGAGCCTTGTCATTATCTTGATAACTCATACAATTTTTAATGTAGGCTACTAAGCCATCTAAATCTGATAACCTGATTAGACCACTCAAGGCAGAGGTGGCTTGTTTGGCTGTGGCTGCAAGAACTGCTATGACTCCATGCCACCACTAGGGTGCATATACGCTCCAATGATGCCCCCTCACAACATACACGGAGCAGAAATATGTACTTACATGGAATTATGAACTAATTCATGGTCAGTTCACGATTCTACAGCACAGAACATGTAAACAGACAGCTAGACCTCAATTCAGTGAGCATCAGATCACAGTAGGAGCCAGAGGAGAGAGGAAGACATATTTATCTATACAGCTGAAACTGCCAGGCAGTCTGTTTGGATATGACTTCAGTTAAACATGATTTTTACATGTATAATTGTCACATCATATGCACTCAAAGTGTCAGATCATTTTTTGTCACATGCACAGTAAAAAAGCAGTTTCCCTCTGCCGTGAAATTCTCATGGGCATATTGTATACCAGAAAGATATAAAGGAAATACATAAACCAATAGATAAATCAATAATGCGAAATATAAATTGAATCTATATTTTTTATAAATTCATTTCTATTTTTTGATTTGTATATTGAAGTGTGTCTTAAAGGAGTCAGGGAGAGTGTTGCGGGATGGAGGTTGTGCATGTAAGGGCTGGTTAATGTGAGGTAGGACACAGACTTAGATACGGATGGAGGTTGTGCATGTAAGGGCTGGTGAATGTGAGGTAGGACACTTAGATACGGATGGAGGTTGTGCATGTAAGGGCTGGTTAATGTGAGGTAGGACACAGACTTAGATACGGATGGAGGTTGTGCATGTAAGGGCTGGTGAATGTGAGGTAGGACACAGACTTAGATACGGATGGAGGTTGTGCATGTAAGGGCTGGTGAATGTGAGGTAGGACACAGACTTAGATACGGATGGAGGTTGTGCATGTAAGGGCTGGTTAATGTGAGGTAGGACACAGACTTAGATACGGATGGAGGTTGTGCATGTAAGGGCTGGTTAATGTGAGGTAGGACACAGACTTAGATACGGATGGAGGTTGTGCATGTAGGGGCTGGTTAATGTGAGGTAGGACACAGACTTAGATACGGATGGAGGTTGTGCATGTAAGGGCTGGTTAATGTGAGGTAGGACACAGACTTAGATACGGATGGAGGTTGTGCATGTAAGGGCTGGTTAATGTGAGGTAGGACACAGACTTAGATACGGATGGAGGCTGTGCATGTAAGGGCTGGTGAATGTGAGGTAGGACACAGACTTAGATACGGATGGAGGCTGTGCATGTAGGGGCTGGTTAATGTGAGGTAGGACACAGACTTAGATACG
>PYXC01002328.1:142500-157500 GCA_015244755.2 Tenualosa ilisha | reverse complement strand
CCATCTCTCTCTCTCTCTCTCTCTCTCTCTCTCTCTCTCTCTCTCTCACTGTGCCTATCATGAAAGGATGATTATAATGTTGCTTGTCTGTGAGTCTGCCTTCAGTGGCTGATTCACAGACAAAACCAAGAAATATGTAAAGAGGAGGAGAACACTGTTACTGGGGAGGTTATTGCATTTGTGCTATTGTTTTGTATCTGTTGTGAATGTGTGTGTGCTTGTGTGTGTGTGTGTGCTTGTTTGTTTTATTCTGTTTTGTATGTTGTTGTACCTTAGATGTGGGCGTGTTTAGCGGACAACAATATTTGCCCATTATGGCGTAATGCAGTCCGCTTGATGAGGTGTTTTTTAATGAGACTAGTTGAGTTTCCATGATTAGATATGGAATGACTGTTAGACAACACACACACACATAGTTCAGCTCCAGTTGGACTCGCACACAGTGTGTGTAGTTGGGTGTGTGTGTGGGTGGATGGGTGAGGGTGATGTGTATATGGGAAGTGTGTGTGTGTGTGTGAGCTCTGGTAATGGTCCTAAAGTGAATTGCATCTTATGACAGTTTCTGCTCAATTGTACAGTTTATTGCTTTTCTGCAGTCAAACATATGGCTTGCAGTGGTATCAGTGCAGGGGTCTGAGAAGTCAATTGTCCCTGGAATGACTGCTAGTCTGTCAGCAGAGAACTCTATCTCCACAGTGTCACTTTGAGATGGATGGCATGTAAGATTGACCACCACTGATGTGTGTGTGTGTGCGTGTGTGTATGTGTTTATTGTGGTCCTTACTGCTGCTACTTGCGTCCTTCAGTGACAAGGGAGTGTGTGTGTGTGAGTGAACTCTGGACTGACCACTGTATTTGTATCTTACACACACACACACCTCATCCTTATCATCAGATGGCTAGAGTAAAACCAACAAATAGAGCAACAAATAGCAGTGTATAATTCAAACACATTTAACTTTCTACCTAGAGTTACGCAATAAGCCCTGAGAGGCTATTCTGTACCGCGGATAGCTGAGAGGTGTTGTTAGGCACGAAATGAAGCTGAGTGCAGAGTGGTCATAGAATAGTTTCATAGCAAGTAGATTTCTATCGTAATGGTAGCCAAGCAACTCTGAAGAAGTTTGTGTTGAGCTGACCACTGTGCGTGCACTGAGCCACATTGTGAGGACATCCACAAACAACTCCTACTCTTGTTACATTGCTTAAATATACAACGGTCAAGAAAGCGATTCAACCAATCACAACCAAGGATCTGAGCAATCTGTTTTTGAATAGGCATAACGCATCCCCCTTCCACGAGTCCCAGCTCCTGGCTGTGCATCTTTCGGGCGTGTCTCTATTAGCGGTAATTAAGCCCATGAAAGACTCCACTGAAGGGCAAGAAATCTTTTCTCTCTCGCCTCATCTTCCTCTGATGAGTGGGTGAAATTGGGTGTGTGGGGTTTTTTCTCATGGTAATGTTTTTGAATTATTTTGAAGCCTTTTTCCCCCTTGGTAGCAGCTAATGAAAATGACATATCCTCAGGGGAGGGGCAACTAGTCACACTGCCACTTACACATTACCTTCCTTTTGAGAGAGAGAGAGAGAGAGAGAGATTAAAGGAACTGAGTCCTCATGGGATTGGATATTGAGGAAATCCTTTTTGTGTGTCACACACACACACGCACACACATACACACACATGCACACAAAATGCATGTGCACATAGATGCTCACATGTGCATGTCACATGGAGGGAGAGAGAGAGAGAACTACATGCACACACACACACAGACACACACACACTCACATGCACATGGTTTCATACACTCAGTGCTCCTTCTGACAAAAACTCACAGCTGAAATAGCATCTGTGCGGCTGGCCCCACCCATGCTATTTTTAGAAGCCTTTGTTGGCTGGTGCTTACCATCTCTGCCTTACAAACATCTCACTCAGTAAGACACTCCATCTTTTCCCAAGCCCAATAAATCGCACCTTTTTTTGGCTAATATGAGATATATTTTGTGATATTAAGTTGAGGAATTTGTTAGATTTAAACATATTATTTCACTCCATTGGTCTCATTTAAAGAGGATATGTGCAGAGCTTTCTTTCTAATAGAAGTATGACAGACTGTGACACAGAGAGACCGTGACTAAGACAGTTGTGAGGGTCCTAGATGGGAGATGTATATATATATATATATATATATATTTGCATCTGAAAGAAAATAGAGAAGATTGTCACTAATACTAAAGGTCCATAAATTGAAACCACATGTTTCACTCACTAATCAGAGTGTTGAACGCTTCAAAACTCAATGACTTATTGTAGGCCCTTTTCTTCTCCTTTTCCTTTGTCAGATTGAACAACTGTGGAGCAGAAAAGCATATTTGTCTAGCTATCTATGTGTAGCCTGAGATGCGTTCAAATTTGCAAATATAGGTGAACGTCAGCAAACGTTTGCAAATAGTTTTCCTGCAAGCAACAAGGAAGTAGTTCTCCACGAGCAGCATATGAGCGAGGTGGGAGCTGGACATTTATCAGTTTCAGTCTATTTATGAAGCACTTTCCAAACAACAGCAGTTGACCAGAGTGCTGTAAAACAAAACTAAAACGCAGAACAAACAAAAACGCAGAAAGAAGAAAAAATTGCAATATGTAAAAAGGAATAGATCATATAGATAGTGCTAAAAGAATAGATCATATAGACAGTGCTAAAAGAATAGATCATATAGACAGTGCTAAAAGAATAGATCATATAGACAGTGCTAAAAGAATAGATCATATAGACAGTGCTAAAAGAATGCTTATTAATATAACTTAACATTCTTTACATTTCACAGTTCAAAGAAAATGTGTCCTCTGCAAATTCATTTCAATGCACTTCTCGTTTTAGTCTTGTAGTGTTCTGTCATCAGATACTGTGTGATGCTCTGCCATCAGGGATTGTGTTCTGTTGTGTTCTGCCATCAGGGATTGTGTCCTGTTGTGTTCTGCCATCAGGGATTGTGTTCTGTCATGTTCTGTAGGCAGGGGCTATGTTCTATTGTGTTGTGTAGCCACGGGCTGTGTTCTAGTGTGTTCAGTCATCGTGTGATGTGTTGTGTCCTGTCATGCTGTGGTCCACTTTGATGCTGTGATACTTTGATATGGAGCGAGAGGCACAAACGTGGGTGGGGGTGGGGTGGGGTGGGGGGACCAGATTCGATCCCCCATATGCTGATACAGGAGATCACTGAAGAGTTTATATTGTTACATGACACTCCCACTTATGCAGACAGGAACTATTCACATTTGCTTCCATAGTAACGTATTATGTTGCTCCATCTTGGTCAGTATTCAATGATCTTTGCCAAGACTGTCTTACTGTGTCTTTTATTGGCTCTATAGGACCCTATGCACATACAAATACTGACAGACTGTATTGTTCTACATTTGAACCCTTTTCATCATCATGCTGAATGTGATCTTTGCTGTGGCTGTGATTGTGTTTCATTATTCATATCATCTATGGTGATTCTTGTTGGTTCTGTAGTTTTAGGACACTAGCGGCTGTCCTTGACAAGAACGTGACTGGCCAACTGAGAGTGTTGTGTGTTGATATGTGTGTGTGTGTGTGTGTGTGTGTGTGTGTGTGTGTGTGTGTGTGTGTGTGTGTGTGTGTGTGTGTGTCTGTCTCCATGTGTTTGAAGGGAAGACATGCAAAATGGATGTTTTGGAGATGAGCCACAGAACCCCTCCCCAATCCGTTTCTTACACTCGTCAGATGGATCTCTCTGTCTCTCTCTCTCTCTCTCTTTCTCTCTCTGCTTTGTTTCTTCCCATGTCTTTCTCATGTCCTTAGTCCCCTCCTTTCTCTTTCTCTTCTTCTTTCTCTTTCTTCATCTCTTTCTGCTCTTTTTCTCCCTCTTAATAACTTCATTCTCTTCTTCCATGCCATTCCAGTCTATTCCTCTTCTCTCCTTTCTCCCCCTCTCTCCCTCTCTCTTTCCCTTCTCCCCCTCTGTCTCTGTCTCTCCCTCTCCCCTCTCCTCCTCTCCCTCTTTCTCTCTCTCTCTCTCCCCCCCCTCTCCCTCTTTCTTTCATGTGTCATCTCCTTGGGTTTGGTGCATTGCAGTGCTGGCGCCAATGCTACTTTGGCATGTCAGTTCTGTCTTTATCCCCCCCCCCTCCCCCTCTATCCTCACCCTATCACTACACCAGCAACCAGCTCACCTTTGTGTTGGAGAAGTAACGAGCTTAGAAGGTAAGTAGCTCCAGCCAGCACAAACCAAAATGGCCTCAAATTAAGTCGTTTTAAATTAAACAATTCATGAAACGATCAATGTGAATGATCAATGTGAATGATCAATGTGAATGATCAATGTGAATACTACAGGTGCTTCTCCTAAGGGTCTGTTTACCTGTACCGTATGCTCTAGTCCTGTATGTCCTAGCCGTAGCTGTAAGGTCCAGTTCTTTCCATCCCTGAAGAGCTTAGACACCTGGGCTGGATCCATAGCACACACAGCTGCTGGAGAAATGTAGACTCATTCAGCAGGATACTCTAAAAACACTCCTGACTGATGGGATTCCATGAGTCTCTCTCTCTGTCTCTCGGCTTTGTAGAGCATAGAGGTGTGCTGATGTTCTCCAAATCACACGAAGGCCTCACACAAGTCTGTGCACATGTGTGATTTACTGACAGTGTGTGTGTGTGTGTGTGTGTGTGTGTGTGTGTGTGTGTGTGTGTGTGTGTGTGTGTGTGTGTGTGTGTGTGTGTGTGTAAGTGAGAGCATGAGAGAGAAAGAGTTACTTAAGTGACCTCTGACTGACTTGCTGTGTGTGTGAGAGAGAGTGTGCATGCGTGTGTGTGTGTGTGTGTGTGTGTGTGCGGTGTGTGTGTCGTTTTCCTACTAAACAACATCCTGAGTCATCTGCGTGTGAAATCACTCTGTGAGATCCAAGAGATTTATGTGTTGCTGTAACATTTATTGTCCAATGATGACTTAGAAGAGAGAGAAAGACAGAGAGAGATAGAGAGATGGACAGAAAGAAAGAGAGAGAGGGAGAGAGGGGAAGCTCAGATGGAATAGAGAGGGAGGTAAAAACAGAGGCCAGGAAATAACGAGGAAAGTCTCTTAGTGAAAAGAGGATGGAAAAGACTGGATTGAGAAGGAGGGATGAGGGACAGAGAAAGAGAGAGAGAAGGACAAGAAAGAAAGAGGATATATCTGCACTCCTTCACTGAACCGTGACTGTGAGTCAGGCAAGCTCTAATTTGTGTTCAGACATGTTCAGACACACACACACACACACACACACACACACACACACACACACACCATCCTCAAAATGTGATCATTTGGAGAATATCAGTATGTGGGTGTGAGACTGGTATTTCTGTCTGGCGTGTCCGTGGCTATTCTACATGTCCACTGTGATCCTGCTCTGATCTCAACACCTCATCTGCGTCAGGTGGGCCTCAGCCGCTGCTCTGGAACACAGGGACTCATCTGACAGCACTGACATCTCACAGCGGTGTGGGGCAGCGAGGCGGGAGGATTTCTGATGAAATACGGGTGCACTTCCAACACTCGTTTACCTTCCTCCTCTGGTCGGGCTTTTCTCTTTCCCATTTCATTTATACTTTCTACCTCTGCTTTCTTTCTTTCTTTCTTTCTTTCTTTCTTTCTTTCTTTCTTTCTTTCTTTCTTTTCCCTCTGTCTCATCACCCCAGTGTGTCTTTCTCTTTCCTCTCACTTTATTTTACTCATTCATCTATTCATCTTTCTCTCATCTGTTTATCTTTCTCATCTGTTCATTTTTCTTTCTCTCCTTCATCCCCACCTCTTCATACTCCTCTTTTTTTTCTCCTTCTCGGTGTCTTCCATGGTGTCATTCTTTTACCACTTCCTCCTCTTCTTCCTGTTTCTCCTGGCTTTCTGCCTGTCCTGACTCCCCATTCAGCTCTCCTCTCCTCTCCACTGGACTCCACTCCTCTCCTCTCCACTGGACTCCACTCCTCTCCTCTCCTCTCCACTCCTCTCCTCTCCACTCCTCTCCTCGCCTCTCCTCTCCTCACCTCTTCTCTTCTCTTCTCTTCGCTTCTCTTCTCTTCTCTCCTCTCTACTCCACTCTATTCTACTCCTCTCCTCTCCTCTCCTCTCATCTCGTCACATCTCATCTCATCTCCTCTCCACTCCACTCCTCTCCTCCACTCCTCTCCTCTCCTCTTTCTCTTTCTCTTCTTGCTCTGACTCATCTTCCTCTCCCCTCCTCCTCTTCTTCATTTTTCTTTGTCTTTCTCACCCGTTTCTTATTCCCCTCCTCCTCTCCCTGTTCCTCTCCCTCTTCCCATCCTCCTTTCCCCTCTCTCTCTTTCGCTCCTCTACTCCTCCCCATCACCCCATCCACTTCTCTCCTCTTTTCTGTCTCTTCCTCATCTTCATCTTCCTCTGCCACTCCCATGCTTCCTGAGACCCCCTCTCCTCCCCTCTGTTGTGTGTGTTTGCTAGCACCCACCTCCACCCCATCACTACCCAATCACCACCCCACCACCCCACAACCCCCACCCTGTGCTGGCGTCTATTTGAGGGCAGCGAGTGCAGTGAAGCTGCTTGCACGATGTCTGAGTATTCCACACGTGTCTTACGCAACAAGCCTGTCTTTCATGCCCTGTCACTTCATGTAGGGACATCGTTTATTAATGAAAGGGGCTCAGGATCCCCTCACAGGAGAGAGAGAGAGAGCGAGAGAGAGAGAGAGAAAGGAATGATGAAAGAGGGAAGATAAGGGAGAGGAAAAAAGGGAAAGAATGAAAGTCAGGTACAGACATGATCATTAAAGAGTGAGTGGACAGAGACAATAAAAAGGAAATAGAATCGAGTAAAAGAATAAGAAAAACAGTCCAACTAAGACATAGACTGAATAAATGAGTGAACGAGTGATTTGGTGTCCTGTGGAGAGCAGTTCTCCTCCTGTGGGTGGCTGGGAACTTGAGAGGATGTGAGCAACGTTTGCCCAGAAGGGAACTGAGACGCCAATGTAAGAGAATCACAATCTGCCTCAGATGTTGCATCCCATTGACCTGTGTGTTCGTGTGTGTGTGTTTGTGTGTGTGTGTGTGACATTCTTTCATCCAAGGCTGCAAGCTTCTTTGCTAATGAGTGTGAAGGCAGGCGTCTCTCTGATTATACTTTAATTTGATGACATTAAGCTGCATTACAGGGTGTGTTGGCGTTAGTCACACATTGTATGTGTTTGTGTGTGTGTGTGTGTGTGTGTGTGTGTATGTGTGCGCGTGTGTGTGCATGTACGTGTGTGTGTGTGTACATGTGTGTGTGCATTTGTGTGTATGTGTGTGTGTGCGGAGACGGGTATTAGTGTATGAGTGTGTTTGTGTGTGTTTGTGTGTGTTTGTGTGTGTGTTGTGTTGATTGTATGTTGATTTTACAGTAGCGGTGGTATTATGAAGCCTGTTTGGTGTTTTGGTGCTGTTTGAGGCAGAGTGATGGTGACGCACCAGACAAGGCCACCCGTCCACACTGAGAGCCTCTCCTCTCCTCTCCTCTCCTCTCCTCTTCTCTCCTCTCCTCTCAGCTGTTTCTCATCAGATATTAAACAAAATCAGAGCACATCAAACTTTATACCAGGAGACAGACACACTCATTCAGCAGCTGCTTCCGTCTCCCCTTCCTTCCTTCTCTCCCTCTCTCTCTACTCTTTCTCTACTTACATAACCCTTCTATCTCTGTTCTCTCTTCCTCTTTCTCCCTCTGTTTCCATAACCCTCTCCCAAGCTGCATAATGGATATGTGAAGCTCATATGCCCCGTCACGAACTTTGAGATCTGCATCTCAGGGACAGATGATTGTTTCTCACTCACAACTCTCCTTGAAAGGGGATCGGGCCTTTGGTGTCTATGCCCTACATTTCTGGAACCGTCTAACACTAGAACTCAGATCTGCATCGTCTGTGTCTGTGTTTAAAATTTCACTCAAAACATATCTGTTTAGACTTGCCTTCAATTGCCATTGAGTTTGTGGGGATTCTGGGATAACATATCTGTTTAGACTTGCCTTCAATTGCCATTGAGTTTGTGGGGATTCTGGGATGGAGGCCCTGTGTTTGTGTTTGTATTGTCTTATATTTAGTTTTGTTGCTCCATCTTGTCTGTCAGTACTGGTGTCTGTATATTTTTTATCTTTTTCTTTCTTTTATTTTATTGTGAGGCACTTTGGTTTTAAAAGTGCTATATAAATTAAAGTTACTTACTCACTCTCTCTCTCTCTCTTTCTCTCTCCCTTTTCTGTTATTTCCTCTCTTTCCCTCCCTAGAGTCTTGTATCTGTGTGTGACTGAGAGAGTGGGCCTGTCCAGACCAGCAGCCATTTTAATTGAAATTGATTTTGTCTCTAACTGATGTTGTGTGGGTAATAGATGGGCCAAGAGCAGGCAGGCTGCATGGGGACAGGGCTGTGCTCTACTAATGATGCTGGATGGGAGCAGTTCACACTAGAACGTCACTCAGTCTCTGACACACACACACACACACACACGTGCACACACGTACCTCTCCCTCACACACACACACTACTCATATTCTCATATGCAACAGTAACACACACACACAGACGCACACATACACACACATGCACACACCTGTGCACCATATCTTTGTCTCCTCTTTTTCAGGTTCCCTCTTGATCTCAGCGTGGTTAACATATGACTAGTTACTTTTAACTAATGGTCAGCTGGTCCAGTTGTCGGATTCTATCTCGTCAGCATAGACTCTGTTCAATGGAGATGCAAGAAATTCCTCCTGCCCCCCCATGTGTGTGTGTGTGTGTTTGTGTGTTTGCATGTGTGTGTTGTTTGTGTGTGCATGTGATTGTGTCTCTGTAATGAATCATGAAGCAATTTGCTCGCATGTCCGTATCTGGTGTGCATCTGCAATATAATGTGTAGGTGTGCATCTGCAATATAATGTGTAGGTGTGAATCTGCCCAAAAGTTGCCATTCCCACCTCTCTCTCTCTCTCTCTCTCTCTCTCTCCCTCTCTCTCTTTCATTGTGTTAGTGGGTGGAGAGGAGATGGGCGGTGAAGACATCTTACCTCAATAGTGAATGAAAATGAATAGGAATGGCATTTAGTTAATGTCACTAATAGCGTTGTCCTCTGGTTGCTGAGTGAGTGAGTGTTATGAAGTGCCATGTACAGGTAAAACTGTTTACGCCTGAGCAATAAGAGGCTCTGGATCTGCCACCGCTAACTCTCGCAGCAGCTAACCTCCAGACAGTCCACTTGACCCTGCTAATATCAATAGAACTGCAGCCTGAAAGGGACCGACAGGATAATGCCACTGCCTGCAGCTTTTCTTGTAGCACTCTGCAGTTAATAGCCATGCTGTTAGCAGCGCTAACACAGTAGCTGAGTGGGAATGGGTTTTCTCCAGATCAGATCTGCCCAGGATTCGTTCAGATGATGCTAAACACAGATGCCGACATTTTGAGCAGTGTTGCCGTGCTGTGTTGCTGTGTGGTGAGTGATGTGGTTTGGGCACTTTCTGCCAATACTGGGCAACAGATACTTATCGGGAGAGTTGCAATCATCATGGTGCATCCTAACAGCGTCATCCAATCAGAATACATGGAAACAATCATGTGATTTCCCAGCGTAGCTCAAGAAATTGCCCTACAGACTTCATCACTTGTTAGGAATTGGTGGATGTGACTTCTGGCCCAAGTCTGGCCCAGCTGTGGGTGTGCAGGTGCAGATTAGAGTGTGATCTGAGGTGGATTTAACCAGCTCACTGATTCTTACCCATAGTCATACATGGACAAGCAGTATAATGTAGCAGCCTGAGCTTGGAGTGACGGGCCGGCCCAGGCTGGCAAGAAAGAGCGCCTGAATTTAGATTTGTGCTACTATAGTAAAGAAGATCTAGTGCTAGATTGGGTGATTATTTAAGGGTGCTGCAGCCCCCTGACTGTTGTACAGCTAGAAATATGTTTAGGTTATCCACTGTGCATGCTTTTATGGCCTGGTACACTCTGAAGATAAGTGGCTAGTGGTCGAGACATGGCTACCCAGCTAAGCTAGCTCACGTGTTTCCTGTGTCCTGGATCAGCTAAAGTGAGACTGTTCTCACCCTCTGCGTGGAGTTAATTAAAGATGTCACAATATTCTAGCTGATTTGTTTTTATATCCTACCAATTTAGGATTTAGGGTTAAGTTCAAAACATGCTAATCATTGTGTTTTACTGCGTTGTTTTTTTTGGAGGGAAATAGTCAGTTTTATGTCCCCTTTGATGCAGAGTAAAACTGTGTATTTACTCAGTCACCATGGAAACAGTGAGGGTGATCTGATGTCAGAGAGAACATTCCAACAATAGTGGTCTCATAACATAATAATTACTATGCGACTCCTAGGTGCTTTAAATACATGTTTAATAAAATATAGCATGCTAAAGTGGCGAACCCTGGTCCCTTGGTAACATTGAAGGTCACCTCATGTGAGGCAGGATCTTTACCCACGTTACTCTTGGACAGTGTACAGCACTAGAACAACACGATAATGGTGTGACTAATTCATTCTTTTTTTTATATAGAACTTACCAGGTGGCCACTGTGTCACCTTGTGTGAGGTAAAAATGACTCCATACATGGGGTTAGAGTGTCACACTATATAACCTGTAATGGTACAATTACAATGTAGCTAACTCCTAAGTTCATTAAACAGTACATGTAATGAACAACAGTACTTCACTAAACGTGGTTTCCTGAGAGACCAGAGACCGTATCGTCTCTTTGTAACAGAGAAACTCTATAACTACACTTGTGCTAATGCATTGCTAGCTTAATTGACTGCCTCTGTCTGTGCTAATGTTAGCATAGCATTAGCTTTAGTGAGCTGGCTGTTGCCCCAGACGACAAGGTGAATTATGTGGCTATCTCCCCACATTAGCTCCAACTTGAATGAACATGCATGGGATATCCAGATGCATCAGCATCACCACAGCAATTTCTGAAGATGTCCATCCTTTTACTTAAAGGCCATATTTGCATAACTGGCCTCGCTCTAGTGTTCTAGTGGTATGACTGATGCATCCTCCAGAAGGGAACATCACCTAGGCGTCCTCTGATTCATAGGCCAAATTTGCATAATGGGTTTATTCATAGATGCGGATAAAATGTGAATGTAGAATAGCGCTTTTCTTCACATCTGAATGAAGGGGATGTCCAAGTAATGTAGCCTGGTAATAAAACCAGCCCCTTGTTCTACACTTAATTTTGGACAGAGGGTTTGGACATTCTGTAGTGAAAAACAATTGCTTGTTGGAGGTGGCCCTTGACTGACAGCCTGACTTCACTGCATGATAGCATGATGGCATTTTAGCTCTGCATTCACAATGCCTCTCTCTGTTTGTTGATTGGATATGGTAAAGATGACACCGGAGACAACAAGCTCAGTGGAGTCAAATCCAGACTAGCACTGTAGGGAGATGATAATCATGCAGAAGTGCATCGCAAGGCATGGCCAGGCAAAGTAACAGCTAACTGTGGAAAAGAACATAACATATTGTTGTTATAAAATATGACATTTATATCAATGCATTTATCAAATGCATTTATCTAAAGCAACGTATACATTTCTCAGTTATAAATTATTTCAGGGCCAAATTAGGGTTAATTGCCTTGCTCAAGGACACAGCAGTGGCAGCCAAGATTCAAATCCATATTTTTTGGCTACTAGTATGCTAGCCAGGTTCCACTTCCACTGATACCACCACTACCACTGCTACCATGATATACAGTATTTGTTAATCAGTGTGATCTCTCCCTTATGGAAAGACTCATGAAGGTGCTTGGAAAAAGAGAAGTAGTATTGGGTGGAAACACAAGCAAACTGAAAGTCTTTGGCAGAAAGGTCATCCTAATTTTCTCTGGGCCCCTGAGGAGACTTAAAGGGGCCATTGCTGTAAGGCCAGTGCTCCTTAGTGTCTGTTTATTTTCGGAGTTGCTGTATCACTCACTCTCTCTCTCTCTCTTCTCTTTTTACCTCTCTCTTTCTCTGTCCCTCCCTCTGATTTGTCCTTTCTTTCCCTTTCTCTCTCTCGTCTTCTACCAGTCTATCAATAACAGCGGTAAAATCATTAGCCTGAAGTTAATGGCTCAAACCCTCCTGAAGAGATCTTTAATTCGGTCTCGGACATCCGTCCTGAGTTGAGCGAGGCGAAGGGCGTTAGAGTCATCCCTCTCCCATCCCCCACCCCAAGGGGCACCTAAGGAGCTTACCCATTTGGTGTCCAGTGAGGAGCAAGATGACATGGGCATGCTGCGCTGCTTGCGGTTGTAATCCTGTCGAGGGGGAAGCAGATTACGAGTGGAGTGGAGCATCTCTGAGGAAGGGTAGGGGGTGGAGGTGCTAGTGTGCAGTTGTGCACCTCTGAGTAGGGGTGGTGGGGTTGGAGGATGGGGGATGGTGGTGGAGATGGAGGTTGTGGAGATTGGAGGTGCTGAGTCAGGACCATCTCACACACTCTCAAGGGCTGAGGCGTGACGAGTAGCTCCTGGCTGTTGAAGCCCACAACCAGATCAATCATTCAGTCAATCAATTAATTAATCAATCAATCAGTCAACCCTTTCCTTGTCACCTTCACCTCGATACTTGCTCCTGAGGGGTTCAGGCCCTGGGAGTCACCTCCATGCCTGCTCCTGGGGGTTCAGACCCTGGGAGTCACATCCATGCTTGCTCCTGGGGGTTCAGGCCCTGGGAGTCACCTCCATGCCTGCTCCTGGGGGTTCAGACCCTGGGAGTCACATCCATGCTTGCTCCTGGGGGTTCAGGCCCTGGGAGTCACCTCCATGCCTGCTCCTGGGGGTTCAGGCCCTGGGAGTCACATCCATGCTTGCTCCTGGGGGTTCAGGCCCTGGGAGTCACCTCCATGCCTGCTCCTGGGGGTTCAGGCCCTGGGAGTCACCTCCATGCCTGCTCCTGGGGGTTCAGGCCCTGGGAGTCACATCCATGCTTGCTCCTGGTGAAATTCCCTCTGGTGAAATGGTGGCAGTGCTCAAATGATCATTGTTCCATTTTGTATGGTCACAGTGGTTCTGAATAGCTGCTCTCTGAAATGGTGTTAAAAGTAGCCTACTCCTCCAGCATCAAGAGTGGGGCTGAATCTCAGAATATAACATGTTTACAACATACATGGTTTCCAGCTGGTTCGACACTTGAGACTGTCTGTTTGTTTGTGTTCTTATTTATGCTATTTTTCAAACACTAATAATTTGCTCAAACTCCTCTGGCTCTTAGGTTTGTTACTCACACTCTTCACTCTACTGGCTGCTCACCGCTTAAGCTGATTGGTTCCTCTCTGGTGATGGTGGCAGTGCTCAGATGACGATTGGTCCACTTATGTGGTCACAGACGTTTTGATTGGCTGCTCCTTCAAATAATGATGAAATGACTCAGCTTCTGATTGTGTGCTTGCATTACTCTTCTTACCAGGCAGTGATCATGGAATGGTCTGTGATTGTGTTGAGAGTTGTTTACATGGGATTTTAACACTCTTGCATGCACCTGAAGCAATGTGCTGATGTCCAAGTGTTGTCATTTGCTTGTTCGTTTGTTTGAAATGGACAAAGCCAGGACTGCATACAAAAAGCAGGAGTGTTTTAATAGTTAAATCACACCCTTCCACATCTCAGTATTCAACACAAAATACAGAGTACAAACACACACATGCACAGAGACAATTACACACACAGAAACACAGCAGATTGATCTACAATTCATCAATATCAAAGAGAGATGGTCATCCTATTAGGGCAAATGAAATGCTGTGAGGAAAGAGCTGGAGATGCCGGGAGGAGAAGAATAGAGATTTGAGGATTTGTTTGCTTGTCTTTCACCTGGGCAAGCCTCACACTACCTCACCTGCGCACTTTAGTTGAGACCCAGACAGTCGTGGATTATGGTCTGGATCAGACTTGTACCGAGTACATCCGGATTTGGCCCAGACATGGGCAGGTCTTGCACAGAGCCAGCTACTGTGGTTTGACTGAATTGCACTGAATGTCTGAGAATAAGGCACTTTGAAAGCACATTTGCCCCCAGTCTCTATTGCTCTCCTCTAACTCTGCTTCCTATCCTCATGCCTGAGGTCTTTTTCAACTGTCTGAGTTCTCTCTTCTCTCTCTGTGTGTGTGTGTGTGTGTGTGTGTGTGTGTGTGTACTTGCAAAACTCTATCTACATTGCAAAGGTGTACATGTGAGTGTACTTTGATGGTTGTATTCTTGTGTGTGTGTGTGTGTGTGTGTGTGTGTGTGTGTGTCTGGAGCTGTCTGGTGAGTGGGGGGGCTTGGGGCAGTGGAGTGGAAGGGGTCGGTCTGGTTTAGAAGAGTCCAGTCAACTGGAAGAGTACAGCCTGCCACGGCTCAAAGAGGCCCAACTGTGTGTGTGCATGTGTGTGTGTGTGTGTGTGTATGTGTGTGTGTGTGTGTGTGTGTGTGTGTGTGACTTCACTGGCATATAGTGTACTGTATGGCTTCTCTTCTTATAGTGTGTCTGAAAAAAAGCTATATTATATTATATATTAAAGTATATTAAATCACATTGTGGTTGAATTAAAAGCAGTCATGCAGTCCAGCCCAGGCCTGGCCTGTTCACCCGGTGGAGTGAGCTGAGAGAGTGGACCAGCTGTTAGTGGGTGCCATCATTAGGTACAGTATGTGGGGTAATATGGTGTCCTTCTGTCTGGGACGTACTGATTAGTTTGATACTCATCCAGACCTGTGGGTGATACAGAGGGGCCCTTCTCCTCCCCTCAGGCGTGACTATGTACGACCCCTTGCCTCTTGTGTGAGCTTGGGGACTGTTGAGGCTGGCAGAGGTAGGATGGGGACCCTGGCTTCACACAGTAAGATTCCTACCACCTGTTTATTCCAACCCTTCACTAAACCAGCCAGCTCTTCATCTGGGGAAACAAGCTAATTAGTGAGTGACTGATGTCACTAAATAAGTGTGCTA
>PYXC01002328.1:127500-137500 GCA_015244755.2 Tenualosa ilisha | reverse complement strand
AGATATCTATTGCAGTGTTATGCATCAGCATTACTACCAGTGTAGGCATCAGGTAGGTTTCAGCAACTGCCTCTTAGATTTCATAACCAGATAGAGCCATCATGCAGGGCTGGATATTTGTGTTGCTCTTTTACTATTTGTATTCTAGTCTAGTCTAAGTTCTATTTCTAGTCTATCTTCTATTTGTATTCTAGTCTAGTCTAAGTTCTATTTAGTGTATGAAGAATATGAAGAAAAAAAGTCGTTGCCTTACTAAACGCTCTAGCCTTATGTCATGATGCTAGATGATAAGTGTAATTGGTGTTAAGTGTTATTGTAAAGACAAATAAAATAAATAACTATTGTAAACAGGTCTTTTGTTTTCTCCATCTTCTTCATGTACTTGTGCTTGTCTACGGTTTCTGTTACTGTCTTTTTTGCATGTGTGGTTACTTTATAAGGCCTGATAAAACTATTGCACTGAGTATCATTTGTCATACCCATTTACATTATTTACACTGGGGCTTTTGGCAGGAGCTGTTCCTTGTTCCAGAATGATGGCCAGAAACTGACACACGCCTTGAACATCTGAACCTATTTTGCGTGTGTGGTCACCTCATTGGGCTTGATAAAACACACACAGCAACTTTTGGCTGTGTCATCATTGTCACTTTCATGTTTTATGTCAAGACTTCAGTCAGAAGCTCCATGAGTCAGTGGCATGACCCCGGTGCTTCCTGGCGGCACGACTGGTAGTAGAGCCATGTTGCATTAGTGTCATACTGCTATTGTGCTGCTTTTTGTTTCTGTAGAATTTTTATTGTTTTGCTCATTGTTTTCTTTTCAATGAATCAAAGCTCGAAGGAAAATAAACTTACTGGAAAAAAACAACAACAAATACCTCATTAAAAAATGTTGCCATGGAGCCCTTTGCATAATGCTTTTGTACTATGTCCCCTAGGCAATAAAACTACATGCAATCTTTCCCCACTGTTTCTTATAACGTGAGATAATTGAAGCCATTCCTCTTTATAGGGTGCATCCAGATCATCAAGGGCCCTTGTTTTTTTTCTTGTGCAGTCTCTTTAACTCACCCTACAGGTTATCTATGGTGTGATTGTGGCAGAAGCCTGATTTTGTGCTTTTTAAACTACTCATGTTGATCTGGACCGATGTTTTGGATCATTGTCCTTCATGATCTAATTATCTGATCTTGGATAAGGTAACCAGATTTTGATTTTAAAATGTCGACCAAAAAGCTTAAGTTCCCAGTCAGCTGACCAGGAGGATCTTAAGGTGTCGGGGAGGTTTACCAGTGTTCTACTTACGCAACTAGGCTAGCTGGCATCTGTTACAGTTGCATCTGTTACAGTTGCAAGAACAATTTTCTTGTTCTTTTTCCTACTGACAGCATTCAGTGACCTTGACCAACAAGGCTATGGATGAAGTCACGCTGGATTTCTCTTTTAAAGAACTCCAAACAGAAAAAAAAAAATGGAACAGAGATGAACACGTCTCCTCCCCTGCCTAGTTATCAATCATCCATGCCATCGGAGGAAGTGGTCTCCACAGATGGACCAATTTCCTATAGATTGTGCTCCTGTGTTTGCCTGGCAAGCCAGACTAATATATAGTCTGGACATGAACGATAGACCAGGCTCGATCCCAGGAGTGGAATCAGCGGTTGTCTTTTCAAACTGCCTCTGCACGCAATAGGATAACGCTATGACCAATCAGAGCAACATCGCAAAACAGCAAATACAGCATTCTTTGACACGAATAACTTGCCATTTTCTGTTCAACTCTCAAAGAAAAGCCCAAGTCTACTCTTCCAAAGTCAATGCCAATGCCATCTGTATCACTGTTTATATTTACATTTACATTTACATTTAGGCATTTAGCAGACGCTTTTATCCAAAGCGACTTACAAAAGAGGATAACATTCAAATCCATATCTCCAAAATGTTTTAACCCAACATTTGATTTAACCTGGCCTAACCCTAGGCCATGCCTCCAAGCCCTACAGTGCTAGTCTGGATTTGATCCCACTGACCTTGCTGTCTCAGGGGGCATTTTAACCTGTCCAGTCAGCGAACAGAGGGAGGCATTGTGAATACAGAGCTAGAATGCTATTAGTCAAGGCAAGCTATCAGACAGGGGCTGATCCAGTTTTTTTTAAACTGAAACACCTCAAGCAAGCAATCAAATATCACTACCGAATGTCCAGACTCTCTGTGCGAAACAAAAGTGTAGAACGAGGGTCTGGTTTTATTACCAGGCTGGATTTAACTAATTCATTTCAAAATTAAGAATACTAATTAAAGAAACTAAATAACAAATGCGAAGTTGGGAATGTGTAAGCTGTGTATTACAGGCTATTCTGCTTTGTGATGTCGGATAAAACTGTGTGTGTGAGAGGACGAGGGAGCATTAAAGGAGTGTAGAGAGTGTAAGCACCAGGAGAGTTCAGACTTCAGGGAGTGATTGTGTTTGGACAAACAAAAGTTCCAGAGCGGCTCGTTGTCACATTGTACTACAATTCACCAAGAACAGAGCAGAACTCAGCTGCCCTATATTTCGTAAGAAACGTTCGACCTGTAGTTCATTCTGTAGGCGAATTTCTGCTAGGATATTAACAGCCGATTAACAGCTCTTCTGTTATCTTCTCGCAGCTGCCCTCTGCGTTCACCTTGCAAGCATGTCACCATAGCCTGCTCTTCTGATTGACACACTTCCTTATAGCTTCATTACATTTTAGCCAGCCTCAAGAGTTAAGGAAAATTGTTAACGGACAAACGTAGGCCTATTTCTGACCTCCGTTTTGGAGGGAAAAAAAGATTATTGCTGTGGCTTGATAGGCCTCTGCACAATTGTATCATCAAGTTGAAACTGAAATTGCGTTATTTGTAAGCAAACGCCAGTAGGCTATCCAAACTTGGAGTGGAGAGAGGAGGGCTAATAAAAGCAGCAATGCTCTTTGTCGGCTCGGATAGCTTTGACTTTTACTGAGACTGAACAAGCTATCGGTCTTCTTGATCTAATAGGCTATTTGATAGCCTATAGATATATATTTTGTGCAGGCGAAAAGTGCATAGCTACCCGTTAATTTGGACTTAAGCGTCTGGAAAAAATTAGCCCACTTAGCCCATTAGAAGTGACAAATACATGTTACTTGATTAATTTGACAGTTAAACAGTTTGCTTCAAATCCTAAAAGCTGCCGGACTCCCCCTCTGACTCTCCTTTTCTGTCATTGTGTGAGTGTGTGTGAGTTTGCTTCTGTGTGTGTGCATACGATTAACAAAATTTTTTACCAGAAATACACATCCCTATTTCTTACCCTGTATGAGTGTGTTTTAAGACTTTAACTAAAGTGTTAACGTTCTTTCTTTACGGTCATCCTTCTGTTGTGTGGCATATCACGTAGCCCTCGCACTGCCAGACAAGGTTACATTTCCTGGAACATTTAGTGGTTTAGTGAGATGTCCTTTTGTTCAGCAACCAGTGAGCAACTTGTCATTGCTCTTATCAGTTCACTTAGGCAAAGTAGCACCTGAGGGAATTTATTTCAGCATCAAATCACACAGGGATGGACTTGTGCTTTTGAGAGTATAAAAAGATGGCACCTTGCAGAACCTGCACTGAAATGCCTTGAGATCAGTTGATTTCTGGCCAGAGCACTTTTGTGGTTCTCATTCCTGCGCCACAGATCTTTGTCTCGGAAAGCTGTAATGGGGAATAACGTCGCCAACTCCAACAGCCACATAGCCAATGCCACTGGGATGCCCCTCCGTGTGTACTACAGTGTGGATCGCATGCGACTGGAAGAGATGGTGGTGGAAGTCGCTCTCGGGGTGGAAGGCTCTCCGTCAGGAGAAGTAACCGGAAGCGCAAACGTTGGAACACAGCTGGTTTTCCGACGTGATTCACGTATTCGCTACATCCGTATCCCATCAGGCGAGTATACCAAAATTGCGGGAGAAGGGGCCATTTACGTCAGTGTCTTTGTGGAGAACTGCAACTGCAGCGATCACTGCGAGAAGAACATCTCTCTGAATTTCCACATCCCCAGCGACAGGTCCTTTATTGTGACCAGAAATCACCAACTCAAGTTCCAAAGGTATGGGGAAAGCATCTGGCTTGATGAGGATGGCATCAGACACAGTCCCTAGACCCCCGGCATCAAATTCAAGACCACCAGGACGCAGCAAAAATAAATTCAACACACTGTAAGAACTGGATTTCAGCTGATGTTTGAAAGTTGTTTCAGTGCTGTTTTTATTTATAATCTGTACTAAAACAACTAGTGGAACTGTAGACAATAAAACCAGAAGAGCCAGCAGTTGTCTTTGTCTTTACTGAATTCTGTCATTTTTAAGGAGTGTGTAACTGGACCGATGAGGCATGGTGCCTTTGAAAACATCCTGCTCTAACGCAGGTTGTAGTTTGTGCTCTTCAGTTCATGCACTCATAAACCCTCACATGAAGACTTATACATGTAAAATATTCATCAGTGCTTCATGAAGCCCATTCATAAAGCTTCAGAAGTGTGTAGCATTTGCACCTACATTTATATTTATGCATTTAGCAGACGCTTTTATCCAAAGGGACTTACAAAATAAGGGAAAACATTCAAGCTACTGCACAGTTAAAAACTAAGAGTGCATATTGTTAACATGAAATTTGCAGTATTTTGAGATGAAAGTGCAGAAGTGCAATAAAAGTGCAGTGTAGAGGGAGAGTGGGAGGTGCATTGTAAGTGCATTCCTGGTATATAGCAATTTTTAGCCAGGAGGTATTCTCGGAAGAGCTGGGTCTTCAAGAATTTCTTGAAGGTGGAGATGGTATTGTTGCTCTGGTGGCACTTGTAAAGCCATTCCACCAGCGTGGAACACACATATACATTTTGTTCCTATACTATAGAACTATAGAATAATATATTTTCAAAATTTTATGCACCTCTATAATGTCTGAAAACATTTCTGTTGTTAAAGTGAAGCAGGGTCCCTTCATCGCATGACAACAAAGGGGGCGGCTTTTATTTTGAAGAAATTTACATGACATTGTATTTCACATATAATCCTGTGGATGTTTCTTCACCATTTGTAGCTACATTATGGCTATGCTATGCACTCACCCATCAAGTAAAGTGCTACCATAAACACTCTTAAAGAACAGAGATTCTTGGTCCATGATGGTGGACCTCAAAGGGGCTATGTGTCTCACAAGATTCAATGTGGTTTCACAAGAGGGACCACCTAGAGTTGGCTGGTTTGCGTGTTGATTTCTAAGGATACTACACAGTATGGGCATTTTTGACATGACAGCAAAATTATTTTGCTGTTATTATACTTTTATTGTTGCTATTTTTAGGTCAGTTTTGAATGATTTCAATACTAAAAACTGCACATTAAAAACTGTAAACTGTACAAAAACACAAAGCTCCCAAACCGTGCCACCTTGACCTTGGCCGGACCTTGTAAGCTGAGTCTCAGTCAAGTGAAGAGTAAGTTCATTACAGGATGGAAGGGAAAAGGTGTTAGCGGGTGTTAGGTGTCAGATTTCATTGTACTATTTTCATACCCCCCCCCCCACCCCCCACCCCCCACCCCTGCCTCTCTCTCTCTCTCTCTCTCTCTCTTTGTCTCTGTCTCTGTCTCTGTCTCTCTCTTTTAGGAACATGACAAACTGACAAAGTGACTCTGTGAAAACATTTCCAAATGTAAATCAGTGGCATATAGAGGAATGTGCAGCGAGTGCAATGTGTCTGTGTCTGTATGCATCTCCTGCCCGTCCAGACTTCTTCTCAGACTTCTGTCTTAATCCCCTCCTCCATTGTTAGTTCAACAGTTTCAGAAACAGCTGCACTGACCAGTGGCTAAGGGACCAGGAGCTCCCACTGAACCACAGATATGCAGAAACCAAGTGAGAGAGAGTTGAATGTGATCCTCACGCTTAACCCTCTTTTGACACATGCACACTCATACAGTACACAACCCCCCCCCACCACCAACACACACACACACACCACACACACACACTTACACACACTCACACAATCTCATTATTGCTTTAACCCATGTACTCATACACACACACACACACTCACACACACACACACACGCACACACACACACACATACACACACACATACACAAACACACACACGCAGACACACAGAGAGAGAGAGAGAGGCTTGAGTTGGTCAGCATGCATGGGTGAGCAGAAGGAAGTGCTCTCGTGTTGATGCTGTTTCTCTCAGGGGCCATCAGTTGATGCACAAAGCTCTCCATTGTGGCTCTGTGCCATGGTGTCGTCACTCTCACACACACACACACACACACACACTCTCACACACACACACACAAACGCACAAAGACTACGGCATAATGAAAAGCTATCAAGTCGCTCACAAACACAACAACAACAAAAAAATCAATCTGTTTCTGCAATTCTGTATAATTCAGTTTATTTGCTCAGACACTCTTCTCTCTCTCTCTCTCTCTCTCTCTCTCTCCTCTCTTTTGTGCTCTACTTCTAACAGGATATTTCAATGGGGGGCTTCTGTGGGTTTCTTGAGTAGTAAGATTGTGACTAGCAGTTGCAATCTTCAGCAGAAAGGCATGGGTGGTAAGGACACAAGTGTGGGACCACACATACACACACACACTCACACTTACACACTTACACACAGTCTTATATGCTGTAGACATGGCCACTCCTGACTGCAATGTGGGTCCCCACATGGCAAAGGTAAGGGAGTTTCATAAGTACAGTGTGTGTGTGTGTGTGTGTGTGTGTGTGTGTGTGTGTGTGTGTGTGTATTCGTGAGAGAGAAAGAGAGAGAGAAAGCGAGAGAGAGAAATATGTCACATTGGTTGAATGGAGATCCCACTGCAGTCACAAGTTCATTGGAGTAGTGGAGCTTCCTGACACGCAAGGGGTGTGTGTGTGTGTGTGTGTGTGTGTGTGTGTGTGTGTGTGTGTGTGTGTGTGTGTGCTTGCATGCTAGCTTAGGAGTTTCTCTCATATATCCCCATGTCTCATCCTGTGTTTTATTCAACAGTGGTTCTTTCTGCTTTTCCGTCTCTCTCTCACACACTTTTGCACACACAGTATACACACACATATAGTACACACCACCACACACACACACACAAACACTCATACACACACAATCTCATTATTGCTTTAACCCATGTACACTCATATACAGACACAAATACACACACATACACACACTCTCTCTCTCTCTCTCTCACACACACACGCATACACACACACAGGGAGCCTAAGACACTATAGGAGTTGTCCACACAAGCACACATGAAGTCATTTCTGTGTTTGTGTTCCTCCCATGTCAAACTGCTGCCTCTGACACTGCTGGTACAAATCACAGCCTGTTCCCGACAGTCACCTTGCACTTGATGAAAACAAACTTCATAAACCCACTACGAACAACACCCCCCCCCCCCCCACCCCCCGGCTCTCTCTTTCCTTTTTTTTGCTTTGCTACCTTACTTTTTCTTGGCCCTCAAGTCAACCGTTTAAGTAAACACATCAATGTATGAACATATTCATAAATGCACAGACATGTGGTATTACCACTGTAATGGATTTGGATAATGATGCTTCCTTTTCTGTGCTGTGTCTATTGGGAATACAGTACAGGAGCCATCGATGGATCTCTCTCTCTCTCTCTCTCTCTCTTCATTCATTTTTTTTAATTCGATAGTGCTTTATTGGCGTGACCAAACATATGCTGCATTGCCGAATCTTTCACATGAACAGTACAGAAAGGAAGCAATAACATATTCATACACATAAATATAACTGTTTACACATGCATATACTTACAGTATACATGACAGACGTGTGTATGATACACAGTAACCATGTGAGGTATAAAATATACTACTAATAAGTATTTGACGCTTAATGTCCATTGTGAATCTTTGTGTGTGTGTGTGTGTGTGTGTGTGTGTGTGTGTAGTACGTATGTGTGCATTTGTTTATGTAGTTTATGTGTATATATGGGTGTGTCACTGGCTGGTCACCCCTTATTTTGTCACAGTTGTAATATAGTTGTAGTATTTCACAATCTTTTTCTTTGCCTAACAAATATCGTATTTTATGGAGGTCATCAAGTTTATTACATTTTCAAGATTCAACATGCATCATCTCTTATACAAGTCCTGGCTGGAGGGCAGATCTATAGATGCTTTGTGCTGTGTGCAGGACTCTTTGCAGTGCCTTTCGTTTGGTAGCAGAGCAACTTCCAAACCATGCAGTGATGCTTCCTGTCAGGATGCTCTCTGTGGTGCCTCTATAAAAGGCTTTAGGATCTTTGTTCGCATACCAAACATCCTTAGTCGTCTGAGGTGGAAGAGACATTGCTGAGCTTTTTTTAACAATCTGGTCAGTCTGGCTATCCCAGATAAGGTCTTCTGTGACGTTAACACCAAGGAACTTGTTGTTTACCCTTTCCACAGTAGAACCATTGATGATAATGGGGTCTAGTTGATCTCCTTTCTTCCTGAAGTTTCTATCAACTCCTTGGTCTTTGCAATGTTGAGAAGAAGGTTGTGCTGACACCATTGCGTTAAGTTGTGGACTTCACTCCTGTAGGCTGTCATCATTGTTGGTAATCAGGCCAATAACAGTGGTGTCATCAGCAAACTTAAGTAGTAGCTTTATTTGTCAATTTCTTCTAACTCCCCCTTTGTGAGGAGAGCAAGAGGTCACTGCATCAGGAGATGCACCACCTTGCATGACCATAATAATAATAATAATTAATGACCATATTAGAGCTATGCACAGCCACACAGTTATAAGTATACAGGGAGTACAGGAGAGGGCCCAGGACACAACCTTGAGGGGCACCTCTCAAGGGGGTTGAAGTGATGGAGTCCATTCTCACCACCTGATGTCACCCTGACAATAAGTCCAAGATCCAGCTGCATAGACTGGTGTGTAGACCAAGACACCTGAGCTTGCTGTCAAGTATACTGGGGACAACCGTGTTGAATGCAGAGCTGTAGTCTACAAACAGCATTCTTACATAAGTATCACTAAGTATCAATTTTGGATGCATTGCCTGAAATTTTGGGTAAAAGATGGAATGTTTTAATGTGTAATGGGGGCAGCTGGTAAAGGAAGTGTAGTTCAGATTCTATTTCTTTCTTTTTTCTTTCTTTCTTTATTCTATATTCTTTGTTCTCTCTCTCTCTCTCCCCCCCCTCTCTCTCTCTCTCTCTCTCTCTGTCTCTGTAAATAAGAGTATTTGGTGTTTGCTGTCGGCAGACTCCGGGGTGCTGGGAAGGAGTCTTTGATATGCAGATAGAGGCCAAGAGCCAGACACCCCTCTACTCTCTCGTCTATTAAGGCCAGTAAATAATGAGAAAGAGTGATAGACAGGAGACACACACACACACACACAGACACAAACACACACACGCACACACACACACACACACACACAAATATCAGCCTTACAATAAAATATCCCCCTTAAGTTTATCAGCTAAGTATATGCTAATGAATTGCCAATGTGCAAGTTCATATAAAGCCATGTTTGAAAATGTAAATATGTTGATTGACTAATACAAAACAACAGTTACTTTATTCTTAATATGTACTTTAGACAAATTAATTAATTAATTACTAATTACTTACTAATTAATATTAATTTGACTAAATTAGCTGTCAAAAATCAAATGTCCCATATCAACTTTTCAAGCAACAGTGATGAGAGAAGTTTAAAGTACATAATTAATCACAAAATGTAAAATTCTATGCTTTAATATTTTAATATTAATATAGATTTAGCATTTTTTTTATTTAGATTTGAGCATTTGTTTTCAGTCATTAATAAAGTAATTTCAGACAAACTATCTGCTCACAGTTAGAATCTGCTGTAGCCTGTTGCCTGGTGTCTTATAAGGCTGGAGCACTATGGTTAGTTTAAGTCCAACTTTCGTCTTTTGTGATTGTCTGTAGTTTAGTAACCAGATTCTGACTA
>PYXC01002328.1:105000-112500 GCA_015244755.2 Tenualosa ilisha | reverse complement strand
GCACATGGCTGCCCAATGAACGATGCCACTTCCATCTTTGCCCTACATCACAGTTGAGTTCAGTGACTCTTATTGCATTGCCAGGCAATGGGAGCCAGCGGCAGTGACTGTCTGTGGTTAAACCGGCCGTGTGCGCCTTCAGACCATACTCACAGCCCCTAAGACACGCTCCTCACGCTCCTCACGCTCCTCACGCTCCTCTCGCTCCTCACGCTCCTCACGCTCCTCACACTCCTCACGCTCCTCACGCTCCTCGCGCTCCTCGCGCTCCTCACGCTCCTCACGCTCCTCACGCTCCTCATGCTCCTCACGCTCCTCACGCTCCTCACGTTCCTCACGCTCCTCACGCTCCTCACGCTCCTCACGCTCCTCACGCTCCTCACGCGTGTCCCTCACGCTCCTCACACTCCTCACGCTCCTCACGCTCCTCACGCTCCTCACGCTCCTCACGTTCCTCACGCTCCTCACGCTCCTCACGCTCCTCACACTCCTCACGCGTGTCCCTCACGCTCCTCACACTCCTCACGCTCCTCACGCTCCTCACGCTCCTCACGCGTGTCCCTCACGCTCCTCACGCTCCTCACGCTCCTCACGCTCCCCACGCTCCTCACGCGTGTCCCTCACGCTCCTCACGCTCCTCACACTCCTCACGCTCCTCACGCTCCTCACGCTCCTCACACTCCTCACGCTCCTCACGCTCCTCACGCTCCTCACGCTCCTCACGCTCCTCACGCTCCTCACGCTCCTCACGCGTGTCCCTCAGCTAAATCCATTAAAACCTCCTTGCCATTGGGTGTTGGGCATCGCCCAGCGGCCATAAACAATCGTTTAAGCGTGAAGCAACAGATTAAAGCAGAACTACCAAACGGGGAGGAATGTTTGGGTCTAGAATGGCCCAGCACATCCCAGATGTGTTCATTAATACTGGTTGTGTTTCTCCAGGTCTGATAGCCCTGGATCACTGCATGAATATCACATGTGCTGCTTAAAGTGCCAAATGAATAATACACATATAAGAGACATGATGGTGTGTGCTCCCAGCAATGAGCATTACTGATTAAACGACCACCTTTCCCATGATGCACTATGTTTCCCTTGAGCAGTCCGTATGCAGAATGTTATGCAAACCAGGCTCATTAGGATCTCCTCATTGGCAGAATGCACCATGGCCTCCTTTTGATAAATCTGGGTTGATTCCATACATATATCCAGATCCACTCTGGGTGTCCACATTAGAATATAGAGAGGAGGTTTCTCATTTCAAGGCTCAATAATCACATATAGAGATACTCAGTGTAAGACATGTAGTGGAAATGCATCCGTTTGTCAGTCTGTCCTATGGAAGTATTGCATTACTAGAAAAAAATGGTGCTTTGGATAGAAATGAATATTAATTGAGTATTATCAGTCAATTTTCAAGCATTTTCAGACAGATATTTCTTTTGTTGATCGTAATAACACCTCTTAGCCATGTCAACAAAATGATCAGTGTACTGCCCTCTGTAATCTCTAGATATTTGAGGGCTGTTAGTTGCCTAGTGGACCTGGGAGTGGTGCACTTCAGCACACAGCACATAGGGAGAAAGACTAGAACGCATCTCCCAGAACCAGCACTCTCCAGTCTCTTCTCTTCCCTTCTCTTCTCTTCTTTTCTCTTCTCTTCCCTTCTCTTCCCTTCTCTTCCCTTCTTTTCTCTTCTCTTCCCTTCTCTTCTGTTCTCTCCTCCTCTCTTCTCTTTTCTACTCTTCTCCTCTCCTTTCTTCTCTTCTTTCTTTTTCTCCTCTCTTTTCTTCAATTCTCTTCTCTTCTCCTCTTTTCTCCTTTTCTCCTCCCTTCTCTTCTCTCCTGCTTATCCATTCTCTGCTTTACCTCCCTCAATTTTTTATCCCCTCTTCCCTTTCTCCCCTCTCATCCTCCTCTCCTTTGCTCTCCTCTCTTTTCCCCATTCTGTCATTATCTGTTCTCCACTGATTACCCTCTCTCTCTCCGCTCCTCCTCTCTTTCCTCCCCTCTCTCCTATCCCTCTCTCCTCAGTGGCCCAGCCTTATGAAGAGACGATGCACCTGTGCGGCCAGACACCACGTCTTCATTTAGCTACTCTCTCTCCGCGGCTTCAGAATGAGAAAAAGACAGACAGAGAGAAAGAGAGTGGTGTGTGTGTGTGTGTGTGTGTGTGTGTGTGTTTGCGTGTGTGTGTGCGCGCATGCGGGTGCGTTTATGTGTTTGTGCATGTGTGTGTGTGTGTGTGTGCGCATGCATGTGTGTGTGTGTATGAGGAGGGGAGGCAGAAAGAAAGCTGTTTAGTTCCAGAATTCAGCAGGTCTGTCAGTCCCAACTTTGTAGTACCCCACCTCCCCTCCAACCCCACCACTACCCCCTATGCTCTCCTCCGAAGCCTGAATGCCGTTCCCCAGCTGGGAAAGGGCTGTGGGGAGTGAATCTGAGGGCTGCAGCGAGAAATGGAGAGACAAAGATGGAGTGAGATATGGAGGAGGAAAAGAGAGGACAGAGGGGAAATAAGGGGGAAGAGAGACGAGGGCCAATGAGCAAGATGGATGAGAGTAGAGGGAGGAGAGAGAGAAAGAGATACAGAGAGAGATAGAAGGGGGAATGGTTGGTTAGCCGTTTGACTCCTGGTACAGCATGATAATGTATTTTGTGTATGTGTGTGTGTGTGTGTGTGTGTGTGTGTGTGTGTGTGTCTGTGTCTGAGAGAGAGAGGGAGGAGAGAGGAAGTGTACAGGGATTAAATGGTTAAAAAAAAACTCCCAGGGATTCCTTGATTTTATCTCTGTGATAAATCCCAGTTCCATCTCTGTGGAGTGGAGGCAGAGTGATCAGAGCAGCAGTCAGAGAACACACAGTCCTGGCCTCCCATGTTCCCACAGGGTTCCCCGCTGCTCATCAAAGGTCGAGGCCCTGGAACCGCTGCTCTAAGGCCTCAAGTCTCCTCTTATTCACATCCCTGTTAAATGTTCCTGTTGATCCACATGTGGTTCTCCATTACTATTCAAAGCATGATGCTCTGAAATTTTCTAACACCCGAAGCCTTCAGACTCCTGATAGATGCTCCCGATGTCAGATGGCCTGGGAAAGGCAGTAGGAACACACACTAAGAGGAAGCACTGTGTTGTGTCCACCAAGGTGAAATGCAGAACCATCCCATCGTGCAACACTTTGTGTGTGACATTGCATACTAAGAGAATGACAGAGATAAAGACAAAAGAGAGGGATAGAGAGAGAGAGAAAGAAAGGGGGGCATTGTGTGCCGCTGGTGGGGACTACATTGTGCATATATCATATGTGTAGCATTTGTATTTCCTGTGTAATCAAACCGCAGTGGTAAATTAGCTTAAGGCTAACTCTGCTAAAATCCAATGCAACACAACGCAAATGGCAACACGGTCTCTTGCATATACATAAATAAACAGCAGTGTGCATTGCCTATGTGAGTGATTGCCAGCCTGGCTGAGACTGTGTTATATAGGGTCGGTCTCCGAGGCCTGTGTGCAGCTGGCTGGACTCCCTGCAGGAGCAGGGCTGTCAGGAGAGATGTGTTCATCTCAGAGGTACTAGACTGAGCAGTTATTAGGAGGCCTCAAGGACCCAGGGGAGGGCCCTCTGCGGGTCAGCCTAATGACACCAATTAGCCTAGCAGTGGAGATGGCCTTCCAGGATTGGACAACGGGAGGTAAACAATAGGTTAGTCTTGGTCTTTGTTTGGCTGAGCTGCATGCACAGGCAAGAGAAATTCTGATTCCAGTTGCAGTGCACTTTATTCCCAGGAAAAGAACAATTATAAACAGTGACTGACAACATTGTTTTTTCATGTTATCTGATGTTTTGTTTTTGCTGTTTTAAGCTCTTTTCATGCACAGATTGTCTGCAGTGTAAACAATGAGGCTTAAGTTGACATATGTGGCGGCTGCGTGCTGATGTTAACTATCTTAATGGTGTGGACATGTCAGAAGCATTAGGAGTAGACGACATTGTTCTGCCAGAAATGGTGCTGTTTATTTTTGGATAACTTGTCACAGAAGCCTTGTGATTTATGTCTAAATTGGGAGGGTGTTTAAACAACCACTTACGCCACAACAGCTGTAGCTACTACAGATACACTCACATCCAATTCACTAGGCAACAGGACAGTGTGGACAAACATGCAGTCGCGCGCACACACACACGCGCACGCACACACGCACACACACACACACACACACACACACACACACACACACATACACATCCAATTAGGAGGGAATAGGACAATATAGACACACACACACAATTGCACACACACACACACACACACACACACACACACACACATCCAATTCATTAGGCAACAGGACAACACAATTCAAGAACACTCATCTATTACCTTTCAATGCTTGTGTCAGTGTCAGTGAGGGTCATTCATAATGCTTCTGATTTCTAGAGCATCTTTTAAGATCATTTAAGATCTAAACTAGCTGCACATTGAGTCATTTGACTCCTAAAGACTAGTGTGCCCTTGTGTGAGTGTGGTGACTCCTAAAGACTAGTGTGCCCTTGTGTGAGTGTGGTGACTCCTAAAGAGTAGTGTGCCCTTGTGTGAGTGTGGTGACTCCTAAAGACTAGTGTGCCCTTGTATGAGTGTGGTGACTCCTAAAGAGTAGTGTGCCCTTGTGTGAGTGTGGTGACTCCTAAAGACTAGTGTGCCCTTGTGTGAGTGTGGTGACTCCTAAAGACTAGTGTACCCTTGTGTGAGTGTGGTGACTCCTAAAGACTAGTGTGCCCTTGTGTGAGTGTGGTGACTCCTAAAGAGTAGTGTGCCCTTGTGTGAGTGTGGTGACTCCTAAAGACTAGTGTGCCCTTGTGTGAGTGTGGTGACTCCTAAAGAGTAGTGTGCCCTTGTGTGAGTGTGGTGACTCCTAAAGACTAGTGTGCCCTTGTGTGAGTGTGGTGACTCCTAAAGACTAGTGTGCCCTTGTGTGAGTGTGGTGACTCCTAAAGACTAGTGTGCCCTTGTGTGAGTGTGGTGACTCCTAAAGAGTAGTGTGCCCTTGTGTGAGTGTGGTGACTCCTAAAGAGTAGTGTACCCTTGTGTGAGTGTGGTGACTCCTAAAGAGTAGTGTGCCCTTGTATAAGTGTGGTGACTCCTAAAGAGTAGTGTGCCCTTGTGTGAGTGTGGTGACTCCTAAAGACTAGTGTGCCCTTGTATAAGTGTGGTGACTCCTAAAGACTAGTGTACCCTTGTGTGAGTGTGGTGACTCCTAAAGACTAGTGTGCCCTTGTGTGAGTGTGGTGACTCCTAGAGAGTAGTGTGCCCTTGTATAAGTGTGGTGACTCCTAAAGACTAGTGTGCCCTTGTGTGAGTGTGGTGACTCCTAAAGACTAGTGTGCCCTTGTGTGAGTGTGGTGACTCCTAAAGAGTAGTGTGCCCTTGTGTGAGTGTGGTGACTCCTAAAGACTAGTGTGCCCTTGTGTGAGTGTGGTGTTGTGTTGTGAGTGTGGTGACTCCTAAAGACTAGTGTGCCCTTGTGTGAGTGTGGTGACTCCTAAAGACTAGTGTGCCCTTGTGTGAGTGTGGTGACTCCTAAAGACTAGTGTGCCCTTGTGTGAGTGTGGTGACTCTAAAGGGTTGTGTACCTTGTGTGAGTGTGGTGACTCCTAAAGACTAGTGTGCCCTTGTGTGAGTGTGGTGACTCCTAAAGACTAGTGTGCCCTTGTGTGAGTGTGGTGACTCCTAAAGACTAGTGTGCCCTTGTGTGAGTGTGGTGACTCTTAAAGGGTTGTGTACCCTTGTGTGAGTGTGGTGTCTAATCTTGTGTAAAGTATCTGTGTGTGGATTATGCCTTCTTCAGGCGAGAAAAGAGTCGGAGGCGTAATGCTGCTCAGAGATTGGTCTAAGGATTGGACTGTCACAGACGGATCATGTTTATGGAAGGGTTGTGGAGCACAGGCACTCCCAGGTGTGTTTACGGTTTACAGTTTATGCAAATAAACAAATAAACAAATAAACACAGAGGCAAACAAAGGGGCTCCCTGTGCGTTTGTCTGCAAATCCACTGAGGAGTCACGATGCAGACAGAACATCTCGTCCTGTTCATTTCTCGCTGCTCCCTCCATCTCTCTCTCTTTTCTCTCCCTTTCTTCTATGCTCATTTCTTTTCTTCCTCTCGTTCCTTTTGGGATATTCTGTCGTCAGTTGTTTGTAGCTTTTTTTCTTTTTTTCTCATTTCTTTGTCCCCGTACTCTGTCTTGTCTTCACGCCCTCCTCCTTTTCATTCTCCTTTCCCTCCTTCCCACCCCTCTTTCCTAAGCCTTTCTTGTTCTCTCCATCATCTCTGAGCATGGTTCTTATGTGCCTTACCTCCTCTGTTCTCCTCCTTCCTGTGCTGCCTTTAAGGTGCAGTAGAGGTGTGTGCATGTGTTTTTGTGTGTATTTGTCTTTGTAGATGTGGTCTGTGTGTGTGTGTGTGTGTGTGTGTGTGTGACTGACTGGGGCTCTTAATCTCTCCTGGTGGAGATGGATCCTGATGGTCTCACAGCCTCAGCGCTCGGTGCTGGTCGGTAAGCATCCACTGAAGCTTCCTGCCTTCCCCCTCCCTATTCCCCACTGGATCAGCCTGCTCTTATTAATCCCCAAAGGTCACTCAAGGTCATTTAGACACACACACACACACACACACACACACACACACACACACACACACACACACACACACACATACATACATACAGACAGCACATGCAAACATGCTCACATATACAAAGACACACTCATATATCCAAATGCACACACATACCTACACACACACACACACAGTGATAGATCTATTCACACCTCGCTAAGACCCTGTAGTTGTTATCCAGAGGTCAGTGATTGATTGGTCTACTGAGGACAGATCTTGATCATTTGGGAGTTGAAGCTATCTGAGGTGAGGAGCAGACCTTGGGCTCATCCCTCAGCTCCGGCACATTCCGACTCCGACTCCGACTCCTCATCTTCTCATCCCATCGCAGCCTTCAGTAGGGATGTAACTATACACTGTCAGCTGACGAAATTTAGATACGACTGTGTGAGGATTGATATCGGTTAAGATGAAAAATGAATCACGATATGGTATTATTATATCTGCTATTACTTAAAACGCAAGCCATAATCAAGCTATTTACAGTAGACTTGCAAAGAGAGAGATAGCATAGGACATACAACTCCTGTCCAAACACCTGCAAACACCTGCCATCAGCGCACTAATATTAATTTTATTAATATTAATATTGTAAATTGTTTCATATCGTGGGTTGAGTGTATCGTTACATCCCTAGCCTTCAGTGAGACCCTTACACACACACACACACACACACACACACACACACACACACACAGTGCAGTAGAGGGCAGGGTCAGATGAAGGCAGCACTGAGGAACAGGCTTTGCCTTTTCATTACAGTATGAATGGCCCCTCATGGAGATCCAAGGGCTGGCTGTAAATACTCTTTTGCTGCTCAGAC
>PYXC01002328.1:80000-92500 GCA_015244755.2 Tenualosa ilisha | reverse complement strand
ACTATGCTGTGCCTTACTGTGCTGTGCTGTGCCTCACTGTGCTGTGCTGTGCCTCACTATGCTGTGCCTCATTGTGCTGTGCTGTGCCTCATTGCGCCTCACTGTGCTGTGCCTCATTGTGCTGTGCTGTGCTCCGTGCATTTGTTGCTATATATAGTTATTAGTTAGGAAGGATAAGTTTGTACATGCGGCTGCTATCTCCATGGTGACAGAGCTGGATCTACTCAGTACCCTCTTTGTCCATGTCTTCATCCTAAAGATAGTAAATGGGAATGGTAGATCTGTGTGTTTGTGTGTGTGTGTGAGTGTCATTTCTCATATCTTCCAAGAGAGCAGAGCTTGCAGCCAAAGAGCCTGTCCGGCCCATTTCAAGAGTAGCATCAGGTGATGAATGATTCTGTAGACTAACGTGTAAATGCAGGTATAGTGAATATCAGGATCCAGCACATCTCTCTCTTTCTCTTTCTCTCTCTCTCTCTCTCTCTCTCTCTCTCACACACACACACACACACACAGGTGAGGAGCAGCAGTACCACTGTGTGTGTGTGTGTGTGTGTGTGTGTGTGTGTGTGTGTGTGTGTGTGTGTGTGTCTCCTCTGCCCATCTCTGCTATTTCTCCTCTTCTTTTCTCTCCTCTCATGTGCTCTCCTCTCCCCTGACTCCCTCCGCTGCTATCCTCTCTGCTCTTATCTCCTCCTCCTCCTCCTCTCTTTTAAGATCCTCGGCCGTTAGAGCAGGAGGTGAGTGAGATCTCCTGTGGATCTCCTCTCTTTCAGACCTCCTCACCCCGGGTGCAGGAGCAGACTGACTGGGCTTAATGTGCATGCTTTTGTACAGACACACTCACTCAGCTCATGGTGTCAGGATGGGTTATTGGCTCCGCTGTTTGTTTGTTTGTCAGAGAGAGAGAGAAAATTAGATGGAGACATGCGAAAGTAGAAGCAGAACTGGGAAGCAGAAAGTGTTTGATCTCAGACATCTTATTAGCAGTTTCTCATTTGTGTGTGTGTGTGTGTGTGTGTGTGTGGTGTGTGTGTGTGTGTGTGATGCTGAAGAGGTTTTAAATTAATGGAAGATGGAAATTGAGCTGGCAAAGGCTATTTGGGAGGCGGAAGATAGAAAGAGAAAGAGAGAGAGAGTCAGAAACAGAGAAAGAACAACTAAAACGACCAAGAACTCTTTATTGAGCCAAATTAAAATTTCATCATTGTTACATTGCTCAAGTACTCCAACAGCAATGAAACACTCTGATGTGTGTTTTCTCTGCCAAATTCTCACACGACCTTGGCACCTGTTTTTCTGTTCTCAGATCAGTACTACTAGAAAGTATGACCTTTATCAGTGTTATGATATTGGGTGTATGTATGTTTGTCAGATGTATTGATCATGTGCTAAGGGTTAAGCCATCAGTTGTTGCCATTCCCTAAGAAATCAATTTATTAACAAATCACCTCAGAAGGCCATATTTTACTACAATATATGTTCACCAGATTTACAGAAAAGACCCAAATGTGCCCATCATTCAGATGATTAAAAAGAACGTTTGAGTTAGTTTGGGCTAGTCGACTGGATTAGCTCTGAGTTAGTTTGGGCTAGTCGACTGGATTAACTCTGAGTTAGTTTGGGCTAGTCGACTGAATTAGCTCTGAGTTAGTTTGGGCTAGTCGACTGGATTAGCTCTGAGTTAGTTTGGGCTAGTCGACTGGATTAGCTCTGAGATAGTTTTGGGCTAGTCGACTGGATTAGCTCTGAGTTAGGGTGTAATTGTATGCGCTGGCCTGATTGTTCAGCTCTATGAGTCTGCAATAGAGTGCCGTCTGCTCTCCATGTGTAGTGGTTCAGTTGGCAAAGGCTCAATGCACCCATAAATCTCCACATTGGCCTGATTGGCCACACTAAAGCCTAATGGTGTGTTTAAAAGTGGCAGTGATTGAGTGGCAGGTTAGACGGCTAGTTGTGGCTGTCACTCAGGCTGAAGTGGAGGGTTTGTACCTAGGAAGAAAACACAGGCTAGAGTGTGTGTAATGCACCCTCCTTCTGCCGTGAAGGAAATGTTGGAAAGCTTCTATTGAGGAAACCAAACCACTCTCGATTGCTCTCTTTCTGTGGTGGAATTTAATATGATTGAAAAATCCTGGAGTTATCACATTTATTTCTGGAAAACCTTTCAGAAGCATCAAGACTCAAATTCATAAAGTGACTTTCTCAGAGTTCTCATGCCAATATAGTTTGTGCGAGTTCCAGTCAGGGTATTTTGTGTGAAGCTTTACGAACCTACCCGTCGTCCTCTGTCGTCTGCCGCAGACAGGGGGGCAAGCAACACCAGAGGTCTGTATTCCACGCCACTGGCTCGCTACCCGCCGCCGTGTTTGTGCCTGCACTTCAATTAGAGGTTTTTCTGCGCCACTGTTTTTATGGGCTGGCACCGCTGTGTGATGGAGAAAATAACCAGGCGATAAACTCAGTGATTATCAGGCGGCCAGTGAGTGTGTTATCAGCATTATTTTCTGTTCGCCGCTGCCCAGGAACCATGACAACGGAGCAGACAAACAAAAGCGAGGCGATGGCAGGTAGCCTCGTGCTTCTCTCCGGTTCTCTCTCCTCTCTCTTACCTATTCATGCTCATCAGTCTCCGACACCGAAACCATCGCCTGTAATCAGAGGCAGAGTGGGGATTTTTTTTTTGTGTTGGTGCTCGATATAATGTTACAAATGAACGCCTAATATATAAAGATGAGACATAGCCTGCATGAATTATCTGTTTCTCTGCATCCAACACCCACTACACCCCTGTCTGCAACCTAAACATATTGTAAACATGTTGTAAACAGTCACATTAGCAAACACAAGAACTGTTTTTCACATTACTTGTGTATTTTGGACTTGTGATTACCTAATACTGGTTTGAATAATTGGCAACTAATTGACCAGCTGTTGCTGCCTTAAGCACACATCTTTTAACAACACAGACTCATGCAAAAGTACACAGGCCCTGATTAAGCAAGCTTCTTTACACCTGAAGAAAGTAGCAGAAGGTGGCTCTATGGAAGCGTCTGTCTGTCTGTCTGTCAGAGAGAGAGAGAGAGAGAGTTTGTGTGTGTGTTTGTGTGTGTGTGTGTGTGTGTATATGTGTGTGTCTCTCTGAACACATGTAGGAATGAGCATACCTAGGCCCTTACAGAGTCTCCATCCGTATCTGTGTGGCTTGTTGGCTTGAGTGGCTTAAAGGACTGACAGGCCGATAGATTGACAGACAGGCGCGCGGGGAGACAGGCAGACACGCGGGGAGACAGGCGCGCGGGGAGACAGGCAGACACGCGGGGAGACAGGCGCGCGGGGAGACAGGCAGACACGCGGGGAGACAGGCGGGCAGGCAGGCAGTCAGGCAGACTGTTGGGCATTTCCATGCAGAGGAGATGAGTTGTCTGTCAGAGCTTCGTCTCCTGGAGGGTAAGACACGTGATTCACCCAGGGACACTGGCCAGTGCCAGAACACTATTTGATTTATTTCCCAGTGTTTACGTCTCACAGCCAGGCCTGACAGCCAGATGAGATAAGATGATATTTGATTACATTTTCACCTTTTCTACACACACACACACACACACACACACACACACACACACACACACACAAAGAGATTGTGAGGCATGCATACACACACATGCACACACACACACACACACACACAAGCAAATTCGCAGACTTCTGACAGCAAATTGCTAGCCTCCAAAGTGCTCTGGACAAGTCCCAACCTGCAGAAGGCAGTGAGCGTCGCCATGTTGCCTCTCTGGGTCCCCGAGCGCTCGGATCAATTCCACTCTTTCGCCCCCCCCACCTCAGTGTCCCTCCTGCCTCCAGCGTCGCCCGGCAGCTCCCAGTGGCCTCCAGTCAAAATCTATTTCCACTGCTGTCAGCACTCACTTAGAGCAGCTCCAAATCAAGCCTGGAATTTATCTGTGTGCAAACTCAAGCCCACTGTGCAGAAGTAGACTTAGTGGACTCATCCTAGTGCTGGGCGCTGGCCACCTCATGCACTAGGTTTGAGTCCACCCAGTTTAACTTGATTTCATTTTCAGACTAGAATAAGTCTAAGATTATATTATTTGTGGTGTGAGTGTTTGTACCATGGCTTTTAGTGCAATAGTGTGCTTATTTCAACTTGCACATATGCAATAGGTTTAGACAATAGTCAGGTTTCCATTCGCATCTTCGAGTATCTAATCTACTGTGTAATGTGAAACGCTGTAAAAACGAACATTAGCCTAATCAAGAGATGTGTTCCAACTAGCTGTGGGGTCAAAACGTAACGTCACCAGGACATCTGTGCATAGGAATACATTAAATGAATTAAATGCAAATATATGTAATTACCTGCATCATTTCATCTGTTTCCTTACAGTAACCGTACTGGTACATTCCTTACTGTAATCACATTATACTGTATGTGCATCACGAGTTAGTCCACCTCCCTCAAGCGAGTCAAATTCACAATGTAATGTACAATGCAGTTTCCAAGTAAGGATTTCTTAATCGAATAACTTAAATGCTCATTAACAAGTTGGATGGAAACCTTAAATGGGGATGGAGGAGACTGTTTGCTTGCTGAACCCTACCCAGGAGTGTGTGTGGGTGTGTGTCTGTGTGTGTCTGTGTGTGTGTTTGTGTGCATGCACCTGTGTATGGCCAGACAGAGATTTGTGATCTGTATATAAAGCCACTTCCCCTGTACATCAAAGGGAATTTGGAAGACACATAAATCCATTTAGGATTAGGTTTGGAATATGTCATCCAGCGTATAGATGTAGGTTTGCAACAGCAATGTGTGCACATTATAAACCCCTTTAGAGATAGGATTACCATTTTCTAACGTAGACCCTCATACAAGTGGCTGTAGGATCGATCTGTGTGCTTGAGATATACATCGAGATCGAATGGAGAACTGGGTCTGGAATATCTGCTCTGGGCTCATATACAGCCATAGCGATGTGAGTTCATAATATACCTCCTGAGCTCCCTTAAACCAGGGCAGGATTTGACTAATACCGCTGTGTGCTCACTTGAGTCTGTGTAGAGGGGAGTTTACTGCAGTAGCCTTACATTATCAAATGATCGAGCCATAGTCACTACATAGTCACTACGAGCATGAAATCTCAGTTTAATGAGTTGCTCTGAGCTCCGTTTACAATGTCTCATCTTAAAAGTACCAATTTGATCAGATTAGCTACTTAGGAAACGAAACACGGAACACAGAGTCACGGAAACGAAAAGCAGAGGAAGAGATATTTGGTCTGTTAATCGTGCCAAACAAACAGTAAAGCTGCTTTGAATCTTATTTGTAGTCAATTACAGTAACAGCTACAGAACATGCGAAATTTTGTAGTCAATTACAGGAACAGCTACAGAATATGTTAAACTCGACAGAAGCTGTGCAGCGAAGTCTGTAAATGTTCTCCTTTTTCATCCTGCTGTCTCTCTGATGAGAGATGAACTCGATGGAAAACCGGTCTCAAAGACGAGCCATTTAGAGATGAAGTGTTCTCTTTCAGGCTGCCCTTGGTGCCCATTTGTAGGTCTTACGGGGGCCGAGTGGCCATGTCTGGCTGAAAGGATGGGGGGTTTAGTCATTGTTGTCCAAGGTGCTTAGACAGCTTCAGGCAGGCAGAGAGAGAGGCATTCATTGGCCCTGCTTTTAAACCCCTTTCCACTAGCTGCCCAGCGGATCCACACGCCTCCTTGACTCTGTGCTCTCAGATCAGAGATTACACACACACACACACACACACACATAAACACACGCACACATAAACACACACACACACATATACACACACACAAACTCAAACATACACACACACACTCAGAGAGAGAGAGAGAGAGAGAGAGAGAGAGAGATTTCTCTCTCTTGTGTTCTCTCCATCTCTCTTATGCATTCTCCATCATTTTGTCCCCTCTATTTCTCCACCTCTTTCTCTCTTACTCTTACACCTCTTTCTCTCTCCCTCTCATTATTCTCTCTCTCTCTCTCTCTGAGCCCATTCAGGTTGCACTGCTAACTTAAGGGCTTGATGAGTCCCAGAGTGCAGCTCTCAGCGCTAAGAGAAGAATGGCTTACAGTCACAGCTCAGTGCAACCACGAGCTCAAAGGCGGGGGGTACTGCAGGAGCCCAGTGAGAGGAAAGGAAAGGAGGAGAGGAGAGGAGGGGAGGGGAGGGGTAAGGAGGCGTCTACTGTGATGGCTAGCACGGGATGAGGGCTAGCGCTTGGTGTCCACTGTTAGGGCTAGCAATGTATAAGGGCTAGCGCTGGAGGTCCACAATAAGGACTAGTGCCTGGTGAAGGCAAGACTGTAAGAATGTCTGGATAGAGGAGGAAAAGGATTATGATTGTGCTTGGTCAGACAGTCCCACTGACTCCCTCTGCTCTCAGAGGGTCTGTGAAGTTCTTTGGATAGAGTCAGCATTCCACCAGACTCCAAGCCATCGGGGGTTCAGGTAATGACTACAGCGAGTTCAGTTCAGTCAGATAGGGACATATCTAAAGGGGTAGGGGGGAGAAAGTGTGGAGGCTGGAGGTTGGATTAGTTGGAGTCAAACTGGACTGCAGTGTCTGTCGGAGAATGGATAATGACTTGGGTCAAATACAGAGATGGAGGGGGGAGGGAACTCTACCCACAGGGGGAGGATGGTGTGAAAGAAAGAATAAGGGAAGAGAGAAAGAACAAGGGAGGAGGAAAGGGCAAAGATGAAGAGAGAGGGAGTAAGAGTGAGGGAGAGAGAGAGAAATGGGGGGTCAGAGAAAAAGAGCAAGAGAATCGAAGGCGAGTGCGGAGAGGAAAGAAAAGAAGAAAGACTACACAAAGTGGGAATTGATAAAAGCAGCAGGTGAGATGGAATGCGGACCCGCATCACTATGGCAACAGTGCTAGCACCACAAGATAAAGTTGGTATAGTGTCTTTCTTTCCATCTTTCTATCTCTCTTTCTCTTCCTCTCTTTCTCTCTCTCTCTCTCTCTCATACACACACACACGCACAAGCAGATGCCAAAGCAACACCTCCACACACACACAAATACAAGACTCCCTTTCTCTGCTTATGGGTCTCTTATGTCTCTTTCTGATGGCTCTGTGCTGCATGTGTGTTTGTGTGTGTGCATGTCTGTGTGTGTGTGTGTTTGTGTATGTGTGTGCGTGCGTGTGTATGTGTGTGTGTGTGTTTGTGTGTGTGTGTTGATCATTCAACCATTTTCATTAAAGCACCAGTCTATTTGATTTCACAAATTATTTCGTCCTAAGGAAGAAGATCATTGTTTTCCAAAGGAGCCCCTACTCTCATGGCTGTATGATGGCAGTCTGTCCTGGTGTAGATCCACTGTTCCGTGGGTTAAGATGAGCTGTAGAACTGTTATGGCCCGTGAAGCGGTTGCTGTGCAGAACCGTATGCGTGGTGTAATGGGAACCTCACAGAGGAGACGTGACTGAGGAACCGCACACCCACTCCCCTGTTGCTGTGGTTACGCATCCCTGACTGCTGCTGTGCTACCCGGTGGTGGTGGGAATGAGAGAGAGGAGAGAGGCAGAAAGTTTACTCACACTCCCATATATTCCCCTGTACGCATAGATACACATCCATATATACATATTCCTGTGAATTCCATGGAAATGACATCCATGACAAATTTGAGGTTAAGTTTACACTACTTAAAAAGTGTTGAGGCAAGAAAGTTCAAAATTAATGTGCAAAGCATGTTCATATCTATGTAATATATGATGAACAAATGTTACCGTTTGTTACTCTTACTTGTTACTTGTGTGTTACAATTGTGTCACATGTGTAACGTTTCACAATTCACCTTCTTATTGCACTGCAAAACCCATACCAAACAGCCGAAATTCGCCAATAACGTGTTGCAAGTGATGCATCAGTTTCACTTAGAGTTTCAGTGAAATTAAGTCCTGGTCAGTCCTGGAAAATTGCATTCCCATTTTCATTCGCCAATCATTAACGTCTTGAATGACAGGAAAATTGCCAGTACTTATGCAGAAGTGCAGTGGGGATTTTTAATTGCATGTGCACTTGATGTAGACCTTATAGCAAAGAATGTCACATGCTTCCGAAACTTGGGTGCGCACAGCAAAACTATCATGGCGATTGTTCCATTTATTAGGCCTGCAAAAATGGCAATAACAACATAATAACAATAATAATAACAATAACAATAATAACATAATAACAACCAAGAATTCACAAGCTCGCAAGATCCAGACGCAAATGTTACGATTATGTCTCAATGTATACAGTTAGCAAGCTCTGGCCAAGAGAAACTTGGAGGGCACGTCAAACCAGCGTCCAACGCCAAGGTGCGCGATCAAGAGAAAAGAGAAAAATATTTTTTTGTTCTCAAAGAAACGCATACCGCCAAGCAAGAGTGGTGTTCTTTTTAAGTATTTGATTCTGAGTGATGATGATGGTTTTTCTCAGCGTCTTCAGCGTCACAGATTCACTAGTCCATGCATATATTTAGCAAGAATTGGTTTAGCCCTCTGTAACACCTAGCCTGTCATTTGCATCGACTGAAATGTTGCCATTTAGTACATAATCCCCAAAGCACGCCAAGCGCATGAGGTGCACCTCACTCGTACCCTATCATTTTTGCTGTAGGCCTACAATTTCGAGCACTGCATGCATTCTTGCAAAAAAATGCCACATTGACTTGTTCCGGGGAAAGCGAAGCGCAGATGTTGATGCCGATGCCAATAGTGTTTCTTCATGTACTGGCAACCTGTAATGTTAAGTAACATTTTTATGACAGTGGAGTGCTAATCAGAGGGGTTTGCTAATGAGCTAATGATTTTGAAGTTTCTCGATAAACTTCACAGACTTTATAGGACAGTTTTAATCTCCCATAAAATCCTGTCCATTTACTTGTCACATCCGTAACGCAAATTAAAAGGCTCATATTGTTATGATGTAAATCATGATACATATTTTTGGGAGTTTGTCCGTGTTCAGCTATGAAGTTTGCATAATAAAACAAACTAAATGATGAAATTCTGCTACTGTGTTTGCTAAAGTTATGAGACATTTTGTTCATCAGTAAGAATGCTAATGCTGATGCCACGTCAGCAAGACTGGAATACAGTATATGCAAATACCGCTCACGTGGGCGAGCAGCGCTTCACGTCTCTGTTTGGGCAATTGGGCAGCCCAGGTTCGATTCCCAAACCCCACATTGTGAGTCTGTGTGACTGGATAAAAATATCTGCTGAAAACCACTCACATTCACTTTATATACTCTTGTATCCATACAATCAGCATACTCATCCTTCAGTATATGTCAGGATATTGGCACATGCAGTATATGGTTGTTTACTATGTAGTGGGTACATCTTTCTGGCAGTGGGACTGAGCATGTCTATTCTTAGCAGCAGCAGAAGTCAGTGTGAGTGGAGCTAGAGTTGGGCGTGCCTGAGACTAGTGAAGCGTTTGCTGAATGTTCTTTTGATGCCATCTGCATGCCTGTCTGTCATCAGGCATCAGGGGAGAGTGCCATGCCAAGGTTCTGGGGACTGGAATGGTGCCACACAGGGAGACACAGAGAATCTCCATGTCTGCGTCAGACAGTGATTATATGATCACATTTCTGTCTCTCTGTCCCACTCTCATCTCATCATTCTATCTTATATTTCTCTATCATCTTCTCTCTCTCTCTCTCTCTTCCTCTCTCTGTCTTGCTCTCTCTCTGCATGTTAGAGACTGATTCTAATGATCACATATCTGTCACTCTTATTCCTCTGTGTGAGTCTGTCTGTCTGTCGGTCTGTTTGTCTCCACATCAGAGGCGTCCTCCCTGCTGTCTATTCTGAGACACGGGGGCCAAACTCCTGTTGTGAGCGATCAGAACCTTGGTGCCTTTTGAGGCTTTGAATGTAAGGCAGCTTTGGTGAGATATCCCCTTCTTAGAACACAAACACACACACACACACACATATACACACTCCCTTGACTCGGCCAGCCTTCAATCACAGCGACCACACAGATGTCAATCATCCCCTCTGGTGATCCGTCCCCTTGTAGTAATAGCTTCTATGCAGAAATGACAGGCCTGCAGATAATAGCAGGCAGTGCTCACTCTCTAAGCACAGCTGGTTCACCCTCATGTCTATCGCTCTGCTTTTTAATGAAAAAAACAACATATTTGCATGACTGTGTGTGTGTGTGTGTGTGTGTGTGTGTGTGTGTGTGTGTTTTTCAGCCTTTTGCTCACAATTTGTATTGAACAATTTGAGGCCAATAGAGCAAGAAGAAAGGTAAGAAATGTGAAGGCTTCTCTGCATAGACTGTTTTATAAAACAGTATTTATACCCTAGGCAATGTTTTTAGGTTAATTTACCAGCTTCGTAGTCACTTCGCTTGTCAGTCAGTGTAACACATGAAAATGATCATCGCTGGTTCCTATTCTTTGGTTTGCAAGTGAATTCACATGGGTTGGTGAGAATGTACAATATTTTTGCTATTTTTTCAAAACATCGGCGACCGTAAGGAGATCCCCAGAGATAAAAAATTGCAGTCTTGCCTGGTGTGCCTTTAAGAGAAAAAGTGTGATTGGTGCACATGTGTGGGCCCAGCGTCCACATGAGAACTAACTGATTCGTCACCAAGTGTAGCCCGTAGAAGTACATGCTGGGTGAAGATAGAGACAGGCTCAGGGTAAAGCCACAGTAACGAGTGCTTAAGACATGCGGCCTACTGTATGGGTAATGAATACTTATTCTAGATTGAGTATAATCACGGATGTAGACTGCGAGAAAGACACTAGATGTGAAGTGAGCCTAGTCTTTTAGCTGGGGCAAGGCAGTCACCCACAGAGGGATATGGGGCCAATTGGTGTGTGTCTCATGGTTCAGTGGGTCACGGCAGTCTGCTGCGATGTGAGCCTGCTCAATCGATAGCTACCTTGCTAAGTTAGTGATCGTCCTATGACTGAGGCTCGAGCTCAGACTCCAGGTCTGGCATTTAGAGGATGAGGCAGCTCTTTTATGTGCTTTGTCTCTCTTCCTCTTTTTCATTCTCTTACTCTTTCTCCCCTTCTTTTGGTGCCTCTTTCTCCATCTCTCATTCACTCTATCTCCCTTTCATTCTCCTGTTCTCTCTCTCACACTACTTTCTTTTCATGCTGACTTTCTCTCTTGCTCTCTGGTCTCAGTCATGAATTTGATGGATAGATGAATGGAAAGATAGATGGATGGATGGGTGGATGAATGGATGGATGGATGGATGGATGCACTGAATATTGACAGTGCACAGGAGTCGATCAAACTCTAGCTATGTAGGTAAGCGCTCTCGCAACAGCTGATTCAGGAACAGATGTTGCGTTTTGCAAGGGTGTGCGTTAAAGGACTTGATAAAGCCAGAAGAATCTTAAGTATCCGAGGCAACAGCTGCGTGGCAAAGCTGTATCTCTCTGGCTGTGGTTGTAATTACTGTAACCAGCTGTAGTACAATGAGAGGCAAGATATGGCTAACCAGCTGTAGTTCAGTAGTTCAGCAAGAGGTAAGATATGGCTAACCAGCTGTAGTTCAGTAGTTCAGCGAGAGGTAAGATAGGGCTAACCAGCTGTAGTTCAGTAGTCCAGCGAGAGGTAAGATAGGGCTAACCAGCTGTAGTTCAGTAGTTCAGCGAGAGGTAAGATAGGGCTAACCAGCTGTAGTTCAGTAGTTTAGCGAGAGGTAAGATAGGGCTAACCAGCTGTAGTTCAGTAGTTCAGCGAGAGGTAAGATAGGGCTAACCAGCTGTAGTTCAGTAGTTCAGAAGAAGGCTGGCAGTGTAACTGTCTTTCAGAGTGGCTGTGAAAGTTGTTGTGACTTTGTACCTCTGTGTGTGTGTGTGTTCGTGTGTGTGTCTGTGGGCTGAATGTGTGGTCTGACTTTTAAACACACCCTAGGGGAGTACACCTCCAGCTGCCATCCACTGACTTTTAATGGACTACACTGACCTCAAAAAAGGCTTCTGTGTGTGTGTGTGTGTGTGAGAGAGAGAGAGACATCCATTGGCCTTGTGCAAATGCAGGAAAAAAAGCATCACATTGCTGGTGGAGAAATGGGAAAAGTGTGTGTGTGTGTGTGTGTGTGTGTGTGTGTGTGTGTGTGTGTTGGGAGCAATCTCTCTGATCGAATTGCCTCTTAATGCACAACAAGGCCATATGAGGGAAGGGGAGTCTGAGTGTGTGTGTGTGTGTGTGTGTGTGTGTGTGTGTCTTTTAATGTATGTAGGGTTTGCGTGCTTCAGAAAGGGAAACACAGTGGTACAGTGACACTGTGGGGTAAACATTTACTCTCGTTTACAGATGTACAAATACACACACACACACACACACACAAACACACACACACACACACACATGCTCCCACACACATTGTTTATCTATGAGCATGTCCACATGTGTACACTTAATTATAATCAAAATGAGTCATCCTACTTAACCCATGGAGCAGCACGC
>PYXC01002328.1:67500-75000 GCA_015244755.2 Tenualosa ilisha | reverse complement strand
AGTGTGAGAGATTGACAACTAGCTCAGGGGGGTGAATATGTGAAGATCACTTCTACACGCAGAAGATCAAAAGCTGCTAGCTGAGATCCATGAAGCTTTTAATCTGCAGCTTCTCTGCATTGTGAATGTTCTAATGTAAACCACAAGGCACTCAAGCCAGCTTCATGTGGTTAAACTGCACTCATCTATCAACCCATCCCTAGACGCGTTATAAGCCTCTCACATACACTCAGAGTTCAGCTTTACATTGCCTTATATTCCTGTTACTAACATGTAATTACTACTGTTTGTGTGGTTTTGCATTTTTCCCGTCTGTTTGGTCATCTGTGCAAATAGACCTGTGGTGGTCTGAGTCCAGTACAATGTCACAAGGGAATCTTGTTTATGTTTACACATCTTCTGTTTGTCTCAGGCCACTGGCTCGCTCTCGCTACTTTGCAACATCTCCCTCATTCTCTCCCTCCTTTCTTTTCTCTCCTCCCTTTCTTCTCTCTCTTATCCCTCTAGTGTCTAGTGTTCTTTTCTTCTTTTACTCTCACCTCCTCTGCTACCTCCTTGGCTTTATCATTTCTTTTTGTTTTTTTCAGTCCATGTGTCATCTGTCCTTCACATTCTTTGTCCCACTTCCTGTCCTTTCTCTCTCTCTCTCTCTCTCTCTCTCTCTCTCTCTCTCTCTCTCTCTCTCTCTCTCTCTCTCTCTCTCTCTCCATGTGTCTCCCTCCTCCTCTAATGCACCACTAGGCTCTAACAGTGATCAGTGGTCTGGCCTATCATGCCAATGTGTGACCAGCTGTTCCTCAAAGTGCCAGAGTGAAAGCCTAAGGTTAGAAAGGGAAAATAAAACAGCACTCAGACGCAGGTTTAGCGCCCTAATCTCCTCTCATGTGTCGCAGTGGAAAAGACCCACAGCTGCAGCTGAACCAGTCGTCTCTGGGCACGATCCCCAGGACTTGAGCACCCGAATGGGATTAAAGATTGAATGGTTAGGCTGTGTTTCACGGTCCTTAGAGGGCAGTCTCTCTGATGGAATAACTTTTGAAGGGCAGTAACTGATTGGATCCTCTTTCTTTATAAAAGACCTAAAGACTTTTACAGCACAGAGTTTGTAGATGCAGAAATGAAAGACAAGACATTGAGACAGAGACTAGACAGCGGGATGAGATTAAAAACAGGCGTTATGGTTCAGCTCATTTCATATTAACTTTCCCATCAGTTTTCATCCTTTTAAGTCTAACTTAAGATTCAACTACCTCGATCTCTACAAGCACAGACCAGTAATGGCTGAGACCACCCTTATGTGACATTACCCTCAGCTAAGAGACAGGAACCATTTAATCAGCTTTTGCCTTCTGGTTCCTCAAGCAAGTCACTCTCATTACCCACTAGGTAATAGAGGTCATAATAGTCTCTGATAATGGTTCCCAAGGTTCCTGATAGTGGTTCTTGTGGGTCCAGTAATCCCCATCGGATGTTTTATTGAGAACTAAATGAAAACCCAGCCCACAGAAAAGCCCTCAAGGTATGACCACCATGACCACTCACTATTTGTAGTCAGCAGGAATTTCAGTGACACACACACACACACACACACACACACACACACACACACACACACACACAAATACACAACAATGCAGCAAATTTTCCATTTTGACTTTGAAGTCAGAAAACTTTCTTCTCATTTTTTATCTGTGTGTGTGTGTGTGTTTTATCTCATTCTCTCGTCTAAATGGCACAACAGTGGGATTTGTCAGTGAAGGGCAAAGAGCAATTAGTCTGCTATATGCTGGCTGATGACCAGCTTCTGTTTAAGTCAATGCGCAACACACAACATACGCACTCGCAAACACACACACATAGATAAACACACACACACACACACACACACACACACACATACATAAAGCAAACTCACATACACACACATAGACACACACACACACCACAAATGCTCTTTCTCTCTCTCTCTCACACACACACATACACACACACAGACAAAGACACACACACACAGGTGTGAGCAGACGATTGTTTCTGGATCATTGTGCATGTTTCTGCCAAGTGCTGTTTAAGGAGGTGGGGGGGGGGGGGGTGGCATTAACTTGTTGGAATTGGAAAGTGTGACCCATTTATCAGCACTCCCCTGCCAATGCAAACAGCAGCAGGCCTGTCTGCTCCCATCTATCTGCCCACAGAGCACAGAGCGTGACGGAGGACGAGGAGTCCAAGGAAGAAGAGAGAGAGAGGGAGGAGAGAGAGAGAGAGAGAGAGAGAGAGAGATAGAGAGAGAGAGAGAGAGAGAGATGGTGGGCAAAGAGGATGCCAGCAGGAGGAGAAGAGAGGCGAGGAGGAAGAAAGAATGAGAGACAAAGAAGGATGGATGGAATAGAAGGATGCAGGAGGAAGAGAGAGAGATGAACAGAGAACAGCAGGAGGAGACAGGCAGGATAAGGAGGAAGAAGCAGAGGAGAGGAGAGACAGATGTGGGAGGCAGAGACAGAAAACAAAGGACAGTAACAGCAGGGAGAAAGATGTTTTAGTGTAACCTAAAAAAAGACTAGATGTGAAATCCAAATTAGTTTGATTAAATATGAACCTTGATTGGTCTGTGATTAGTATTACTTGTGTGTGTGTGTTGTTTCATTGTTTCCAGGAGTGGGGTATTATGCTAGCCGAAAAATATAGACACACCCTTGCAGTAGCAAATAGTTTGCTCAGCGGGTACGTCTAGCCACACACCATTGGAGCCTTAGTACGTCTACCATTGGTCTTACACAGGCTTGGTAAGACCAATCACAATGCTGTATCTTTGTAGTGAATCGTTGAGCAGGCTTAGCTGAATAACGACAGGGCTGTGACGGTGCAAATCAACTAAGTGGCCAAGGAATAGCGGCTGTTTGAATTGGTTTTGGCGTCGATTTTGGAAGTGTTAGACATGGACATTTCTTTGAAAGTTGAGCACAAAAAGGTACTCAAGTTATTTGTCAAACAAGGACGTATTTGCTGGTTTGCCAACATTGCTTTGATTGGTTGTGGCGCTATCCAGTTTGAAAGACAACTACTGATTCTGCCCCTAGGATTGAGCTCAGTCTATTGGTCGTGGTCAGCCTATACATTTTGATGTTATAGTCTAGCTTGTTATACTGAACATATGGTTTCATGCATAGAGCTTACTGCTAAGCTAAGAGAGAAGGGAGCTCCTCTCAAAGACAGTTAGATCTGAGTGTTGTATTGCTAACTGTTGCTATAAGCTATAGAAGTCTCAGTTCTCAGTGTTGTATCGTACTAAAATGTATCTAAACAATTAAAGACATCAGTTCTCAGTGTTGTATTGTGTTAAACTTGGCTAAGCTACGGAGAGATCAGCTCTCAGTGTTGCATGGTGTTAAATGTAGATGTGAGTAGAAATGTCAGTTGTGTTGTACTGTGCAAGACGTAGCCTAGTGAGGGGAGAGCACAGGGGTTAAAGACGTCAGACCCCTGACTGTTCCGGTCTGTTTTATGTGCTTAAGTGTTGATTGATCCGTGCCGAGGGTTGTGTTGTGTACAGCGCTTGAATGTGTGCTCTGGTTAACAGAGGGCAGGGGTAGGCTGACTGCATCACCGACCCTGCTTTGGTTGGAGAGACTCAGGCATTTCACATGCCGCTCAGCAGAGTCCAGCTCTGAAGGCTTTGAGCTCGGGCTGGAGTCGCCTCTTTAAACCTCAGCGCAGCCTCAGCGGCTGCCTCTCGTTTAATCTGTGTGTTTAATTAGCTTTTTATTGGAGCTCAGCTCCGAAAGCCTGAGCTGGCCTTTGAAGAGCCCGAACAGGAGCATCAAAGAAGCACGGCAACAACAGCGGCAGCTGTAAGGAGAGAGACTAGAGGAAGAGGCCTCCCATGGCAGCTCTCCCATCTCTCCCCTCTTCTCTCCTCACTTTCTTCTCTTTCCTCACCTCTCTCTCTTCATTCCTCTATCTCCTCTCTTCATCTCCTCTCTCGCTTTTTCTCTTCTGTCTATTACTCAGCCTCCTGCCTCTACTCTTAACTCTCCCATATCCCCTCCTCCGTCCCTCTCTTCCTTCACTCACTCCTCTCTTCTCCTCTCTTCACTGCCCCCCCCCCCCCCCCCCCCCATGTTGATTGACACACCTCTTTCCTTTCTGAGCTCTCTCACTCCTCTCTGCCTCCTCTTCTTCCTTCTCTCCTCCCTCTCTCCTTTCTCTTTCCTCCCCACAGAACAGACCTGTTGATCTTCTTTCTCTCACCTCCCCTCCTGACTTCCAAAGATCTTTGGTCAAAATGGTGCCTTCTGTGTGCTAGGACAGCGCTTCTGCAAGACATGACTTGGAAGCATCTAGAAGAAACTGTGTTGCTTGAACTACTGCTTCAGTGCCTTTTCATTGCAGCTTTCATGACAAACACTCACACATGCTCACATCACACACACATTCACACACAATAGCTCAAAAGGAAATTCAACACTTCTAATTATAGTTCATTTTTGTAAAGGGGAGAGAGGGAAAAAAGCCTTGTGTTTTCAATCAGCTGAGCAGCGCTGGGCCATGGAGAAGTGGGCTTTATGTGCCACTACAAAACCACTGCATAATCAGACCCCAAGATAATGGGAGGGTCGTTGAAGAAAAGGCGCTTTCAGAACGGAAACAGTCTTTAAACAGCCGAGCGTCTGTAGCTATGCATGAATGAGGGGGGGGCGGGGGGGGTGCGGAGCAAGCATTTCATCCATGAGAAAGTTCTGGATTGGCCAGAGATGGTCGGCTCAGATGTTATGGAGGAAATAAGGCCTTTATCTGCCCTGTGAGAAGACATGAGGCCAAGAGGGAGAACGCTGAGTCTAGGCCTTATCAGTGGTGTGATGGAGAGAACCGAGGCTGGGAGAGGGACAGGGTCCCTTAGCAAGGAGTTGGGTTGAAGAGGGCCACAATGTTAGGGGGTGTGTTGTAATGGTAAACACACACACACACACACACACACACACACACACACACACACACAACACACACACACACACATACTCACACACGCACAAAGCAAACAGTCATAGAATGCACACAAACTCACAATCTCTCGCAATTGTCCGTCTGTTCTTGTTTACACACACACACACACCCACATGTGCACATACAGTCATAATTGCATCTCACATGCACACAGAGATAACACACAGATCACATATAGTAACACACACACACACACACACACACACACACACACACACACACAGAGACATAGGCTGGAGAGATGCAACAGTCTGTGCTCTTGGTCTGGCTGTTCTCTTTGAAAGACAGAATGAAGCAGTTGCACCTGACTGCTCGTTTGGTTGGCATACCAAGTAGTCTGTGAACAGAATAAACAGACAATGTGTGTGTGTGTGTATGTGGGGGTCTGTGGGTGTCTACGTGCACGCGTTAGCAGTTGTGTGCATGTGTGTGTGTGTGTGTGTGTGTGTGTGTGTGTGTGCATGTGTATGTGTGTTTGTGGTGTGTTTTAAAAACACATACACCTTAGTCAAATTAATCGATCCAGTGGATAGGTGTCCACTTTATGTTTTATTCATAGTGTGTGTGTGTGTGTGGTTTCTAGAGGTCCACAAGACCAGTCAAAAACCACATTCCCCTTGAGAACTGAGACAGACACCTCCAAACACACTTTTCCAAAGCACACTAAACAATATATGCCTCGGGTCTGATGAGTTTCTCTGTGCCTTGCAGAGGGTCCTTTAATTGCGTTGCCTTAGCCAGACTAACTTAAAGCAGTAGGCCGGAGTCAACCCATCCACCCATAGCACTGTTGTGCTCTTGTCAGAATGAGAATGAGAACATTTGGTACAACATAGACTGAATAACAAAACAGCAGCCAACGCTAATTGGTGAAACTTAGTTTCAGTTTAATTTCTGGTGCCATTACTGTGCAATTAGTCTATAATTGAATTAAATCACCACTACAGCAGGAGCCCCACAAGTCCTGCTTATGGCTCAGTACAAAAGGAAACAGTATATGTCTTTAGTTGAGGTACACATCCAGTCATTCTTCCACCATCGACCATTTGAGGATTTTCATGGCTTGTCCTTTTCTGTCATGTCCCCATTGTACAGCTCAGTGCTTTCCATCCTGCCCTTTCTGCTATTCCATGTCATCCTCTCAGACTCTCACATCTACTCCAACACATTTAGACTCTTTGGAGGAGGGTTGTTTGCAGGCTGCTTCCCTGCTTTGCTGGGCATCATTTCAGGACCATGGTCAGCTCCAACATTAACCGGTGCTTTTTCTCATAGCTATAGACTAGACGTTGTAATCAGTACCATGGCCAGTTCCCTTTGCCAAGTAGGCCCATGCCTTTTTTCGAATAGCAGTGTTTTCCTCATCTACAACAAACTAGTCATTGATTTCCAGACCGGAACATGGCCAGTTGCATCGGCAAGTTAACTTTACCTCATTTGCAACAACTAATCATTGAGATGGGTAATGGGTATTGGGTCCCACCACATCCATAGTGCTGCATCCATCCATACTGCAAAGCTTTGTGGGTGTTCCAAAGGCGTATATGGGATTTGGATTGTGTGAAAATGTGTCAATTCCTGCTCCTCTGTATTAAAGGGATATTCTGGAGTGCTGTCAGCAGATGACCTTGAACAACACGGATATGAGTTGCAAGGTTATACGATATCCCTGATTTTGGACAGGTACAAGGTCAAAGACTAACACATTCCAGATTTTTGCACCCAACAGGAAATTATGTATATAATCACTATGTCTTCTACCCTGACGAGCCAGACTATAGCATCAAAATGTATAGTCTGGCTACGGCCGATAGACTGGGCTCAATCATATGGGTGGAATCGACGGTGATAGCGCTAGGACAGCGCTACAACCAGTCAGAGCAACACTGGCAAAACAGCAAATACATCTTTTTTGAAATGAATGACTTGAGTGCCTTTTTCTGCTCAACTTTCAAAGAGAGTCTAACTCTTCAAAGCCGACGCCAAAGCTGACTCAAACGAATGCTGCTCTTGGCCGCTTAGTTGTTCTGCACCATCACAGCCCTGTTGTCATCGTGCTAAGCCCGCCAAACGACTCTCTACAAGGATAGACCATTGTGCTTAGTCCTACCACACCTTGGCAGAAGACCTACTGAGGCCCCTATGGTGTGTGGCTAGACGTACCTGCTGAGCAAAACCATTTGCTACTGCTAGGGTACGTCTAGATTTCTAGGCAATACGTCTTCTGCTTTCTGACTGAATGGTGCTGTTTTGCTCCATATTATTCAATCCAAGCAGTGTCCAGTGGTACTGAATTTGACAGAGAATATTCCAGACATCAAATAAACAAGTAAACAGGTTTTTCAGCACCCCGTTTTACTTACTTGTTTTAATCAACATCCAGAGAAAGAGAGTGGAAAATAGAAACAAATGTGTGTAACCATTTTGGTAGACACTGTGCATATATTTCCTCTCAGACAGAAAGTGCAAGAAAATGATGCAAATGTCTGTGAGTGGAGT